>OZ022417.1:19695800-19899249 GCA_963989365.1 Rhimphoctona megacephalus
CCGTCAATAGGCGCGATATGAGACTTTTTCTCACATTTATATTAAAACGATGATTACTCGAAAATTTCAAATGGCAAAAGCATTTGAAATTTTTTCTATCTTTACCAAATTTATTCTTCTGTATGATAGAAAAATTAAAAAATTTTTTTGAATTTTTTTAATTATTATTTTTTGGTTTTTAGTGTCAATTATCGCTAATTTATGGTTCTTTAAAAATAAAAATGTTTAATAGCCACAATCACTGTAGCAAAATTGTTTTCAAGTTCCTATTTATCCTGACTGGATAATGCCGTTTTTTCTTCTCTCTGGAAATAAAACATTCTTGGTATCGAAGATTTTGAAAATTACGATCTTCAAACGGCGATGGTGGCCGAGAGAATTTACGTCTGTCGCAGGTGAATCCAATCAAAAGCAGCTAGTCCTTGTAAGACACACGAAGCGAGCAGGTGCTTTGTGAAGAGGCCGACCAGGGTTGGGTCATCGACTCCTCTCTTTTCCTCTTTCGAGACTATGATCGCTGAGACTCGAATAAGAAAGAGGAGTCTGCAATTTCTAAGCGCTTTTTACAATGAAAGAGGGAAAGATCGCGCTAGTGGTTGGCTCTTAGCGTCCACGTTGTTAACTTCTTCCCAACATCCATTACGTTGAGTAGACCCTCTGTTTTCCTCTTCTATTCCAATATTTTTTTTCTCTTCTTCGTGACTTTTTTTTTACGATGCGAATGGCACTAAGCAATCAATCTTTGGTCGAAACTCGCATTAGCAGAATCGAAATGAATGAAAGATATCGTGTTGACTTTGCTCGAACAAAATCTCATCAGGATTAACGCGTTTTGAATAAAGAAAGACCATTTAAAATCATTTGATTGTACGAATAAATTTAACATTTTTTTCAAATAAATATCAAATAATTTGCATTGGCTATTCGTTCATGACGATCGTATGAATAATTTTATTAAATACTTCGTTTATATCGAATCCATCGAATGGCCATATTAAATAATAAAGTTCGAGGGAATGGTGGCCATCGATATTACTCATCCCCTTCAACCTCAATAGCCTATCGTGAACTTGCTTAATAATCTCTACGACAAAGACGTCAGCTGCGGTTTGCCACAAGCCACTGCGTTCAGCTACCAGTGAAACCGCGTACTCCCAGCTTTAGCGGCGTTGAAGCGTCACACGGGTGCACATATAGACACACATGCATATACGCATTAGTATATAACACGGTCGCACCCTTCCGCGCGTTTACCTCGTTCGCACCCTCCGCGTGGACTCGGCACTCTCTTCTCGCCGTACGTCCGGGTCTGTCTGTCAGTTGGCTGTCACGAGAACCTTACGCCCCTGACTACCACCACGAAGCGAGGGAGGACGATCTACTAGCTTAAGTGTATACACACTCGTAAACTTTCAGCTAACAACAAAGCTGTAAGTCGGAAAGTTCTTGCCCTTAATTCATTGCCATCCAGCCCTTTTATTTGTCAACCATTAACATACATGGGTACGAATTATTTGTTTATGTTCACGGATACATAGAAAATTTAGCAGCTGTCACATGTCCATGAAGTCGGACCTATTTCGTGAGTACCCAAAATGGATGCCGGTTTATCGTACTGTTTATTCAATTTTATTTTCCGGTAATGTCAATGGTGTACTACTCGATTTTCGAAACGAATATTGTTAGAATACGTTAAATTCCGAACGATTGATTTTTTTATTTTTTATTAGAGTCAATATCAGGTCAAAACATTTTTCTTCGTTGCTCGGAAATATTTGTCGGTAATTATTTTTTAACATCGAGGGTCTCGTGCATGAAAGTGCTTCAAGGACTCATCGAAAATTTCTTGAGAGTTTCAGTGAATCGAGGAACATTCACGAATATAATATTCGCTCAGCAGAAACGTTTTGCGACCCAAATAATCAAGAGACGAGGGGAAGAGAGAGGTGTAGGTGTTCCTTTGAACATACACGACACACAAAACACACGATATGTCGAGAAGGCAATAGAGAACGATGGCGAGAAACCCAGAGCGATACGAGTTCTAGGAAAGGTGCTGACCGGCTCGTCGTCGAGACGATCAACTTTTTCAACTCGTTCACCCTCATACAAGTCTATCTCTCTTCTCTCTCTCATACCCTTGTGGTTTATATAGTCGAATGTGTTTTTTAATTTATGCGCGAGCGGCATCGCCATGCGCCCCGAGGCGTTATTAGTCCTAGCCCGGACCTGCTTAGCTTTTTTCTCCTTCTCTTTCTCTCTTTTCTTTCTGCTGCGACTCCTATGATGTTAAGGGTGTGACGTCACGCGGCTAAGACAAAGGATCAAAACCTCGCCCATAATCCCACATCGTCAGGGGGCTTTCTTTTTTAAAAAGCCGACCGGAGCACACCGTGCGTTGTAGGTTTTCTTTCTCTCTTAAGGATGCTCCCGCATCTACATACAAAAAGAGCATAATCTCAACTTCACCAGGCTATACCACGAGGCTCGCGCATTCGCTCGTGAGAACGAGATTTTGTATCACATCATCGATCATCGGTTGTTTTTGGTTTTGGTTCGGTGGATAAACGGATGGAATGATGTTATAAGCAAAATCGATATCGGAGGTGAGAAAATGTGCCGATACCAAGGTAACTCATATAAAATCCTACTAGACAAAATACCTGGCGCTTTATATGTCTTTCGAGACATTTCAGTGTTGAAGAATTTTCGGAAGTTATGTATGACAGTCCTACCTGTGAAATTCCTATCAGAACCTGACGGTCTTCCGGGTTGGAATCCAATTCAATATAACTCGAGGTCAATGATCTTCTAAAGAGAGTCCTTTAGTACATTTTGTATGAGAATATAATCCAGATATTATTTAGTTCTAGTTTACTTCCCTACACATGGAATTTTATTATCCTTAAGTATAAAAGACCTCGAAAATATAAAACCTAGATCTGATGCCTGC
Organism: Rhimphoctona megacephalus; assembly: GCA_963989365.1. Taxonomy (NCBI): domain Eukaryota; kingdom Metazoa; phylum Arthropoda; class Insecta; order Hymenoptera; family Ichneumonidae; genus Rhimphoctona; species Rhimphoctona megacephalus. The sequence goes on from OZ022417.1 coordinate 19,698,754, forward strand.
GACCATATATAGGCGTCGATGAAAAACTCTGTAACAAGGAAAAAGCCACCTTTATACCGGAGCAACCGCTAAGGAAGTAATAGTAAAAGTAATAAAAGTACATATAGGTAAGAAAAAAAATATATATATACACATATATATATGTATATTTAAATATTATACTGTTAGCTATATAGTTGCATGCTACGAGTACACGCGCGTACGCGAGCCCGCGAAGTACCACGATAATTGACGGTTAGAAGAGGGTGGCAGTGAGCTACATATATATATATATATATATATTCCAGCAATATTAGTGGAGGAGAACGAGACCAAGTGGGAGAGCAACGTGTATAGGGAGAGATGGCGACTTTAAGGCGCCTACTCGCGCGCTACCGCAGTAACGACTCCTTTTCGTTCTGCGAGGAATAATTACAGAGCACGTCGCCTCAGGCCACCCCACTCTGTCTTTCGATCTCTCTCTCTCCCCCTCTCTCTCTCTCTCTCTCTCTTTCTCTCTCTTACCTTTTCTGTCTTTTTTTCACTCACCATTACGGCAGCCAGTTCACCTCTATCTCCTCTGGCATTCGACTAATCAATAACCCTATTAACGCACCCGACACGTTCTCATTTACGGATAATCCTAGTAATACCAAAGTCTGTTTTGCCACTGTTGATCCTGCGCGACCTCGTGAGCGTTTTGCATTAAGCAACCTATACCGTCAATCTATACCGTCTATAAATTCCCCCGTACCTATCATCTCCTAACCCTCTTCATCAACCACCCCCGCTACTGTTCGTATTCCATCCCTCGTTTCAGCTCTCCACAGTCACACGAGCTAACAAACCGTATACAAAGGCTCTTTTGCTCATTCACAATTATCGACCATTCCTCTCAGTGCACATGTTATTGCGGGCAGCTCCGACAGGTTGGAAAGAAGTGGTTATTCCCATTATTAATTCTTCAGCGGTATGAAATCGTTACCCTTGAATTATTTCGTGAATGTGTTATAGATACATGAGTAGAATCACTGATTTTCAATTTCTCAGTTGATCACAAATTGAAAATGGTTTTCATCGTGATAATGCTCCATTTTCATATGGAGAACAGACTAGAGAACAGCATAAAAAATCATGACTGGAGTCGGAATACCTGTCGCTACAGAGAGAATGTAATACTGGTTGGTCCAGATGAGATAGAGAGCGGAATGAGATCCTCGCGCGTTTCTCGATGGTTAATTGAGAGATGTCGTTGTCTCCGGAGGGCACGTCGTATTGTTCGACTGGATCAATACCTACCCTCCGTGCTGCTTTCTCTCACTCTCCTCGCTCTGCAACACTACCTCTCTCACTCCTCCACCTATAACCTACGACCGTCGAGCTTGAAGAGGGCGTGGCTCTCGTATACTGTCAGAGATACGCTCTCTGTTAACCCCCTCATACGATATCGCCCTTTTACTCGTGGGCTTCTCTCTCCCTCTTATATCCTCAGTCAGTCTCTCCTCCTCACTTTGCAACGCACTTACGAGCCACAGCTACTATCTCTCCCCTACCTCTATCTCACTTTTTCCGTAGCAACGACACAGCTTACTCCCTGTCCTCTTTGCCCCTTCCCCGCCTAACTCCCAAGTTCAGCGCGATGGGAATATCGCAGGGGTTGAATTTTGCCTCTTCCTTTCGTCTGCTAGTTGGTGTACGGTGTTACGCGCAAGGTTACGTCCCCAACGAACAAGCGCCATCGAATCGGAGCTACGAACTCTAACCAACAACCCTCCACCACCATACACTTATACACGTAAAGATTCGTATAGATGAACACGCCACCGATTCCAACTCGAATCCACAACCATTACCACCAGCAACCCCACCTTTCTTGTATAAGGCAGCATTTCGTCATCTCCTTGTCTTGTTCCACCCTTTACCGGATTTCCGATTAAATCTATAAATTTTCTATGCCAGGATTGTAATACATCCACTTAAGTATCATACGATATGTTTCCAAGTTTAGAAATATTTCTTTGCGATTATATGCTATGACAAATTTGAAGGCAGGACATGAGGTATACGCTTCTTAGGATCCAGTACAAACCCTTTTCGTCGATATAGAATTCATACATGACTTATAGAATTATTGCGTAAAATTCATTTGAAACTGTTTACAATTGAGATCCTTATTAGCCCCGAATTTATATGTGATACGAAGTACAATTGGTAAGGACGAAGAAGTTTCAAAAGGATGCGAACGGATGAGAAACGAGGAACGAGGTGAAAGCAGCGGCTATGTCTTTCTCCGTTGTGTTTTGCTGGTGGCAAAGCGTTTGAAGCATAGTATAGAAGGACGTTGGACCGCGGTGAGGGCGTGTCGCCTCGATGGCGCCGGCTACTAATGGCCGCGGGCCGCCAGACTTTAATTTCCTGCTGCTTCCGCGGACCCTTTGCCTTTACCTTTCTGTCCGAATACACTCTTCACTTTCCCCCTCTCATTCCGGACTGTTCCCTCGTTCTCTTTCTACTTTGCTCTTTCCACTTCTTTCTCTCGTTCTTCTCTATATCTCGGTACGTTTCTCCGAGAATATAAAAGCGGTAGGAACAGAAAAAACAAAAATTGTTGCGACCGAAAATCTCACTACGACGCAGTACTGCTGAAAGCAGCGGTTCTTCATCCCGATGCGATAAAGCACCAACGTCTCTTTACAGTAGCCACCGACAGTCTAGCTACCCCGATCCAACTTTCCCGGCAGGAACACAGAGATATCGAGGGCTCCCTGTGCCAAGATGATTTGCATTAAACTGCCCTTGATGAGACCGCTCGTTCCTCCGCAGCCTCCGGCCTCATTACCTCGACGAGCGACCGACCCACTGCCAGTATTACCTCCCATTCCATCCTTACCTCTTGATCTCTCCCGTATTCGTGATACCGTAGCAAAAGTCTTGTTCTCTCGTCTACCATCCGTTGTCGCGTATGGCAAAATTATTCATCCACCGATTTTCATTCTACTCAAAGGCTTGCATAAATTCGATTGGAGGCTTTGGCCAAAGTCAATTTGTTAGTAAATGCCGGTTCCGTTTACTTTCCGCCTTGAAGACTGATGATCGCCAGAGAATCGCTTTACCAAACTCTAAGGAAATTTTCGTATGAAAGTCACGCTGATGGTGTGCAAGATGTACGACGACGGGAACTTCGTATCCTCTGTTCGTCGACCTCGTTCAGCTCCCTCTCTCTCTCTCTCTCTCTCTCTCTCTCTCTCTCTCTCTCTCTCTCTCTCTCTCTCTCTCTCTCTTTCTCTCAACGGAATAATTTGCATAAAACTACCTAGAGGAGGATGTACCCCGGACTATATGGTCGCTGGTGCACGCCGTTGCTCTGGTCGAGGCCCTCGGGCCTCATTACTTTGTCTAGCCAATCTTCCGATCTCCTCTACATTAGTTAGGTGAGAGAGCGAACGTGACCCACACTGTATATATGCGCCAATTTAGTATCATTATGCATCTAACCACGCTCGCGGGAGCTCACAAATCCCGATGTATGCTAACACATGTACGTACACACACAGAGATGCACGCAGGACTTTCGGGTATTCGGGACCAACGCGTCGACGTTGGGGAACGGCGGAAGCGTTGGCTTATTTTTAGAACGATTTAGTCCATATGTGATTATAGGTACCCGCGGGGCTTGGTTATACAATATATAGGCAGGACCTGTTTCGAGACCCTTTTTAGAATTAACTTTTCTATCTTTTTCCGAGAACATTAATCGTTTTACTGCTATAACACACACATAAAAAATTGATAGAGTTTTTTTCTAACTTTCTGTTACAGGATCATCCGGGTTTGAGGGGAACGCCATTGGCAATGCTAGCAGCGCAATGCAACAAACTGAGTAGCAAAAGTCCACCACCCTTGGCAGATGCAGCGGTAGGAAAAGGATTCCATCCATGGAAGAAGAGTCCACAAAGCAGTGGCAGTTCACCACAGCATTCCGGCGGAGGAGGAGGCGGCGGCGGTGGTGGCGGTGGATGTACAGCTACAGGTGTGACACAAAGACCAGTGGCGACAAGTAGTGCTGGTAGTACAGGCGGTTATGCGAGAGCTCCAGTCACATCTTGTGCCTCAACGGCACCTCAATATGGCAGTGATCTATACTTTCCTGGTACGGCCTCGGCTCAACCTGCCGGTGATCCTCATCATCATCAAAGCAGTCTGCTTGGCAAAGTCGAAGGAGCAACTCTCGGATCAGTATACGGGAGACATCCATACGAGTCATGGCCTTTCAATACGATGCCTGGTGCTACGCATGGAGGTATCAAGACTGGTGACGGTTGGTGGGATGTTCACGGAGCGGCTACCGGCGGATGGTTAGATGTCAGTGGAACCGTAGGCGTTGGCGTTCATGCACAAATGGCGAACTACTCAGCTGATTACTCCACAAGTCTAGCACTCGCCGGTAATCATTTGTTAACATCAGCTACAACGGCGGGTCACAATCTCCTACAGGACACGTATAAATCCATGTTACCCGGTGGTCCACCAAGTTTTGGACTGCACGCACACCATGCCGCGACGAGTGGAGGCGGAGGCGGTGCCGGTAGTCCGCAGGGTGGTACCGGTGGTGGAGTGAGTCAAGCACCATCACCCCGCTCTCAAAGACGATACACAGGCAGAGCAACTTGCGACTGTCCAAATTGCCAAGAGGCCGAGAGACTTGGACCTGCTGGTGTCCACCTAAGGAAGAAGAACATCCACAGCTGCCACATACCGGGCTGCGGCAAGGTCTACGGGAAGACGTCGCATCTGAAGGCCCACTTACGGTGGCACACTGGTGAGCGACCGTTTGTTTGCAACTGGCTTTTCTGTGGCAAGCGGTTCACACGTTCGGATGAGTTGCAGCGGCACCTTCGAACCCACACCGGCGAAAAGAGATTCGCCTGCCCGGTCTGCAACAAGCGGTTCATGCGCAGCGACCATCTCGCGAAGCACGTCAAGACCCACAGCAGCAGCAGCAGCAGCAGCGGCAGCAAGGGCAAGGGGGGAGCGGGGAGCTCCTCGGCCGAGTCCTGCTCCGACAGCGAGGACAACGGGAGCCAGCAGAGTCCCACTTCCAGCAACTCGGTACCGGTACAGGTACCGGTGCAACCGTCGGGGCAAGCTCAACAGCAGCAGCAGGCCCTGGCGGGGGTACCGGGGGTGGTACCGCAGGACGTCAACTCTCAGGTCACCGCTCACCAACCGACAACCCCCATGACCCCAATGCAGATGACCCCACCGCCTCTGACCCCACACCATCCCCACCACCCGCATCTCCCGCCTCTAATGCACCATCCTCATCATCACGCAACATCCGTGGCGGCCCACCACCCCCACGCGGGGATGAGCATGCACTGAGCCCGGTGGGGCCCGGAGCCGCCGGTGGCTGCAATAACGGTGCCCCAACGGCCCTGGGCTCCCCACTATCCTACCCCCTCAACCTGAACCTCATCCAACAACAGCACCAGAATCACTCCATGAATGCCCATCACCATCATCAACACCATCAACAACAATCCCATCCACATCATCACAACCATCATCAACAACAACACCATCATCATCATCAACAACAACAACAACAACAACAACAACAACAACAACAACAACAACAACAACAACAACAACAACACCAACATCACCAACAACAATCTCGACAGAACAATTCATATACACAAAACCCTGGTACACCTGGTAATCCACAGACACCCTCTCCCTCATCACCAGCACCTGTACATAGCCTCTAAATACTTCAACAGAACTTTCTGTCCTTTTCCCAATCCTTGTCCTCTTATTATCTTCTTCTGCTTTTTCTTCCGCTGTTACCGGAGTACATTCCGTGCACCGATCACGACTAAATCGAGTCGTCACAACGTACCACAGCCACAAGCGCTTTATAACGCGCGACTAGTAGCACCGATCACCTCTCAGCTCCCCCCACGACCTCGCCCTTGCACACTCTATTGTCCAATTTATCGAACGTGTAAATAATATACATAGTGCGTGAGAGATGATATTATATTAGAGCGATATAATATTGTAAAAAGTAACACACACAAACACACATACACACAAAAATATCGTCCCGTCAGAAAAAAAGAAATACAAACATACTTACGTACACGAGCGAATCGGACGCGTCATTTTTGATAGATACGGTTCATGAATTCTATACTCGGATGTGTATACCACTATTCTCGGTCAGGTTCCATACGTCGGTTCATAAATATAGTATTACGAAAATTACCCGAAATCATATAAGATACTCGAATTATTGGGTTTACGAGATCATCGCGATCGTTCGAACAAAATTTATTGAAAAAATAAAATACGCTTGATGCGAACTAGTCGAGCTAGCCTCGACGAGGAAAATTTTAACCGGAAAAAAAAAACGAAAAAAAACTTATCGAGCGAGCGAGACGTGTGGAACTTGGACTCGGATGGAGCTCCATATCACGCTCTCCCGTCTAAAGTTAGTAACCTTACCTACTATTAATTATTATTATTATTAATTAATTAAATAAATAAATAATTATTAAAAGTATTATTATAAAAGATTATGAAAAATTCATTTTAAAGAGTAAAAGAGAAAAATAAACGATGCTTTTGTGAGTATAATACTTGACTACTTTTCAATTCAATTAATTTCACTTAGACTCACTGTTCTTCCTAACACTTCCACCCGATCAAGTCTTTGTCTCACCTTCACTTATGCCATTGTCTCTCCACCCCTCGCCCCCTTCCGTTTCTTTTTCTTTCACACTTTCTCGAGACGACGACAGCGACGATCGTAATCACAATGCGCGTTCTTCCAAATTGAAACACGGCCCAAAATATCAGCCGTTTCGTCTCGCGTCGAATTCCAGACCTCAGCTCGCTCGAACAAAAAAATAAAATCGCATCGGTATAGAAGTTCGTTTTATCGTCGCCTCGAGAAAAATATTAACCGCAGATTCATCCTCTGCCTGTTGTCTCTGAGCGAAACCCGAAAATTTCGCTTATTTCGCAGAATTCAGTGAAAAAGTAACGTGGCTCCGTGGAGATTTCAGAAGATCGGTAACTTCACAGTAGCTTTTTTTATTCTCTTCTCCAAAAAATATCTCCGCGAAGTAAAGTCCCAAATTCTATGTGTACGAGACAAATTCGCGAGTCAATAAAAAAAGTAGGGAGAAAAAAAGAGAGAAACGAAAAACTCTCAAAGGAATTCTGCAACGGATATATAATATCGTACGGGCCGTTAGGTCCTGAATTCTTCGAGCCATGAAATGTTCCGTCATAACATCAACGTCCCTCCTCTTCCACTTTTCCACCACGCACGTTATCCCCCTTTTCACTCGCTCTCTCTCTCTCTCTCTCCCTCCCTCCCTCCCTCTCTCTCTCTCTCTCTCTCTCTCTCTCTCTCTCTCTCTCTCTCTCTCTCTCTCTCTCTCTCTCTCTCTCTCTCTCTCTCTCTCTCTCTCTCTCTCTTTATCTTTCTACGTCGCCCCATCCCATATCCCCCCACGATTCTCCCAGCACTATTGCCATCAACGACGTGACGCTCGAGGGATGATGCTGCATACCGGATTTGGGACAACTCCGGCAACGAGTAAGCGACCCCAAAGCAAATTACCCTCAAGCACATCCGTGGCTCGAGACAGCTTGGTATATAGAGATGGCATGAGAAAAAAGGTTTGTACTGTGCAGCGTCGCTGCGCCATCAAATGTTAAGTATATATATATATATATATATATATATATATATATATATATAGCTATTATATTGTGTACATTTTAAGTGATATCAGCAAATTGATGCATACTCATAAAAATAATTAAATAAATAGCTGCAATCATTTAATGGTCTTTAACATTTAACGCACGTTTTCAGATGATTAGAAATTTAACGATTGAAAAGTCTCCTTAGGCTCTTCTTCAAGGATGATCTAGCCGTTCGTGATTGAGTATACCTCTATTGACTGGCACGAGCAAATCTCGCGTTTCTATTTGTATTTTTTTCTTTATTTTACTTTTTCAAGCGAATCGATTAGTTTAATTCGGCCTGAATCGATCTCGGACAAATACAGTTTGATCGTCAATCGAGCACCGTCATCGTGACCACATCAGGGGATACCGGGAGTAAGAGGTATACCGCCCTATAATGGACCTTTATCCCATTCTCGACATTATTAGCGGGAATGACTCGGAATCATGTCTCTCCCTCTCTCTCTTTTTCTCTCTGTCTCCTTTTTTCTCTCCCTTTCCATCTCTTCCTGCGTCTCATCGAACACAACCAAGAAATGCTTGCTCACCCTCTATCGAACGACACTCTATTCTACAAAACTTCCGAATCTAATAAAATCAATTTCATACCCATTTATCGCATTAGCGGATTAATCCCATGGAAACCCTTGAATTATCGTCTATTCACGACGACCTTTAAGGGTACACATTTTTCTTTTCATTTTATTTTATTTATTTTTTTCCTCATTTTGCAATACACTAAGGGGTCTCGTGAAAACGAGAATTGCGAACCGGATCAATATGGAGAATATTACGAAATAAGATCGTTATGCAAATCAACCGAGGAGCATCGACGGCAGCGGCAGAAGTTTAACAGCGATTTCTGAGGTTTTATTACGTCGCTCGAAGAGAGAGAGAGAGAGAGAGAAAGGGGGGGGGGGGATACCATCAGCAAGCACCACAACAATTCGCGGGGGGTGCGGTTAATGTCGAGCAGCCAACGAGCCGGGGGGTGCCTTTTCGGTGATTTAACCGAGGAGGGTGAACGTTTGTTATTCAATTTGCAACCGTTACCCCCACTTCTCAGTCTCGGAAACAGCAGCATGCGAGTTAACGCTGCGGTACCAGCCACTGCTGTATCCCCCTGTTGATTCTCTCCACCATACATCAACCAACCACGTTTCATACTTCGGATGCTCTTCCTCCCTTAAAACATCAGAAACAAATAGAACTTCGCTTCGAGGTGGCTGTCCTAAATTGTCACCATGTATCGCTACGAAAAAAGTCCTGTTTTTCATGATGATGCATTAAAACTCTTTGTTAAAACTTTTTTTCTGAAAAAACTTGTTTCCCTTATTTTACAAATAATCATATTTCAATGAATAAAAAAAATAGCGAGTTCTTAGTATTTTATGAAGTTTTTGCCAATGTTATAATTGTTCTAAATAAATAATCATTATAGTAAAAGAATGAATGACTTTTTATTGTGTTTGAAAATGAGCTACGTCCCAGGATTATTTCTTTTGTATTTATTGTATTACACGAGAACCTAATTTTGCCGTAATAATTATGTGGATTTTGAGACTATTATAAAATAAATACAATTTATATAGAAAATCTGGTGTCAATTACTGCTTGAGAAAAACGCCTTAAATTTTCCTTCCCTGCTACGTCAAAAATTTCGAGATCAACCATCGGTGTTTCCCTTCGAAATTCCACGAGTAAAACGATGATAATCCATGACGGGGTCGTGTCAAATAAACGTGAAAACAAGATACGAAACATAACGTGGGTGGCCGTCGTCAAAAGGAGCTGCTTAGCATCAGAAGTCCTTAAAACTTCGATACACAAAAACCGGTGAAAACAGCAAAGAAAGAAAGCTCTTTTTCAGCTCTTAACTTTCCTCATCGAGAACGTGTATGCGGTCCTATGAAACCATTGACAAGCCTCAAAACCCGAGACTTCTTTCCGTTTCTTCTCCGGCATCCTGGGGCACACCTAATTCTCATTTTACCAAAGTAAAGCCGAAAGTTACGAGAACCTATTTTTTTCTCCCTCTAACATTTATTTAAAAAAAAAAAGAAAAAAAATAATATTCGTATTCCTCGCACGCAAACTGACTCATCCATCGGCCACGAGAATTTTAGAGTAAAAAAAAACAGTCAACCCCCGTCATTACGGATTCATTCTAATGTTGCAAAGAGAACGAATGTATCAAAAAAGAGGTGAACTACTGTGGGAACAAAAGTAAAGAAGAACATTAAAAAAAGGGAATCTTCTGAACTTAGGGTTAAAGGGACGTAGAGGACGAAGAGAAGCTTCGCATTCTCGGAACTTAGTTTCACGAGTACGAGGGCAGTAACGAGCTAACCGATTAGGTGAGTCGAGTGGCTCGATGAGAGATCATCATGTGCATTCTCCAGAGAAGATTTTCTTAATCTACTCTCCAAGCACATATTTACAGTGCGGAGTTCCGAGCAGAAATCCTGCTCCATGTCGAGGTTGTTTTCTCGTGATGTGTTCTCTGTTTATGACGATAGGAAATAACGAACGAAACTAATAAGACAGCGACCAGATGGCTCCGAAACTCTACGAAGCTCTTCGCTCATAACTACGTGTAACTATATATGCTTAAGTATGATATACGCACATGTGTATTGGTTAGTCAAGGATTCCGGTCTATGTATGGCAAAAGAGCAACCTTTTTTATACACGGACACGCGTTACGCGTACTAAACTCGAGACGGCACGCGCGTCTCCTTACCAAAAGCGCCGCAACCACTCTCACCATCTTTTTTCCCTCTTTCTTTTCTTTCTTTCTTTTTTAAGGACCACAAACATGAAGGACGTAGCGGCTTTTCCTCAGACGGAAACCCCCGACGCTGCTGAACGAGAAGAACCTCTTGAAGAGATTAAGACCCTACTGATCTCAGCATCGCAAACGTCGCAGTGCATTCTCGAGTGGATCTCAAAAGTACTCTCAACCAGCAGGTTCAATGGATCCCAAAATCTTTCTCCCACTTTCCTTTTATTCTTTTCAAGATTTTCCAAAAGTTACATATTTTATCGCTTAATCAACAATGGTTTATTGTAACATATAACATATTTGAGATAAAATAAAGACAAATTTTTATTTTTCAGAAAATCAATGACGAACCACACGTAATATTTAAATAATTCTTACCCATGATATTCGTAATATTAAATAAACGATTTATTTTTTAAATATCATTCAAAATCAACATTTTTTATCTAGCCATTTTGAATATTTATTCCCATTCATGAAGTATGATTGTCACAGCAATAAACATGGACAGTTAATTACATTATCATCAACTTTTGAGAGAGAGCCAATAATTCAAGTATTATATAAGCGACAAAATCATAATTCTACCTGACAATGAGAGCAGAAAATTAGGAGAGCTTAATGGTCAAACAACACCATTTCTGTCTCCCATTTCATTCAGTACGGAATCTCTTTCTCCCATTGACTCAACCATAACGTTACACCGTCCAGTAAGCTCGTGTACTATGAAGAAACGGAAATTGTTCACTTGATGTAACACAAGTCCGATATCGTTATATCGAGAGCCAATTCGAGTTAATTGATCATCGTTAAAGGTCATCAAAGTATCTGGTTTGGGCTATTGCTCAGGGGGGTCGCAACATCCCTTTGAGAGAATCAACGTGCTCAATTACGTCCCTCCTGCGTTCTATTCTGCAACACGCGATACATGAGTCGAACGGAACGCTCCATAAATCTTGTTAACGGAATCTCATTTTAATCAGTGACCTCATTTTCGGTGTGAGCTATTTTCTTAATTAAAAATTAAATAATGGATCAAATTGTCAATCAAATAATTGTATTGCTTCGAGTGAAAAATTGCAGTAACAAACAAAATCAGCGTCCACTTAATCTGTGTGCTTTTTAACTTTATAAAAAGGACTTTAAAAAATGGTACGAAGCTACTCGCAAGCTCTCGTAAATATTGGAGCAATATTTCCAGCGTCTGGACACCTCAAAAATACTAATATTAGACACATTTTGACACTCGTCAGAGCCGAGACACGAGGCGTAAAGTGACACGTGAGGGTTAACCGTACGACGTGTTAACGTCCTCCACATCATATGCGTGTAACTCTTCTTTGATTTCTTGCGCGGTTAAACTGACGTCGATTTATCGTCTTACGTCAAAAGTCACGTATAACATCAAACGTTCTGTATCCTCGTGTTAATTCACTTTTATCCCTTTTAAATAAGTTCTCGTAAAAGAGCTTGCGATGAAAATTGAATGATGGAGATGATTTTCTTTTTTTTTTACTCTTGTGAAAAAAAATTCTCTCATATCCGTCGTTTTGTACACGCGTCGCCGCTATAGTCAATAAACAAGATTTTTTCACACGCTACGCTCATCTCATTATACGATCGTGTTTATTTGATCAGATAAGGTCGCGTCTTAATAAAAGAATAATACATAACTTCTTAATTATAATTCAAGTTCTCGTGTGTATATTTATACATAATATTAACGAAGATTTGTACATAGGTTGATAAGAAAATTTAGATACGACAATCGTGCATAATTCGTGATGACGAAAATGCTTAGTTCATCGTTTTGCATCTTGTAACGTGACTCTCGATCGCAAATGAATATCTAAAAGAATAATGAAAAAAGTATATGCGTATATTGTCGATGTATAGAGAGCAGTAAAGCGATGGTAACAACACGAGGCGATCCGTCATGCAACCGTGCTATAGATGCAGAATTTCACCGCCTTCTTCTCTCTGTGTGCATTTCTCTCTTTCTCTACCTTTTTCTTTCGATCGTCTTAGCATGTATTTTTTTTCTCACCTGCAATACACCTCACACAGCGAGAGAGCGCGCGCGATCTCGTCGACAGGCAACGGCGCGGGATGACTGGCAAAAATCAATTCAATTCGTCGTATATCTAATTTGATAATCTTAGAGGTCGACTAGTGGAAAGACACGAACTTCGTGCTGCTGGGATTGCTTGATGTGATAAATGAGCTTGTGAGAGCAAGGAATAGAAAGATAAAGAGAGCAAGAGTGAAAGAGAAGGGAGGAGGATAAGCTGGAAAACGAGAGAGAAGGCAGAAGAAAAAAATGTAGTCGACCCACGACTTCCGGTATACGAAGTTTCATCGTCGTCGTTTCACGAGGAGAATTTTTGTTCCTCGAAGAAGGGAATGTCCCGGGACTCTACCCCATTTTATGAAACATTTTACTTCACCAAATACGTCCTTCGTTTTATACACAGGACAAAACTGATTAATGATCTTGCCATAAAAACCAAAATTATTAGCCCGACTCTCCTATTTGTTCGTAATCTCCATATTTCGGTTAACATATTGAACCCGCGAGGATATACTACAGAAAAGTAAGACAGTATGTAAAAAATCGTTACAGCATACGAATTGACTCCACGAGGCAAATAATGGCTGCCATTAATCACTGGACAACGAAGAGAGTGACGATATAGAGGCCGATTTAATTTCACGCCACATATAAAACCATACACCCGAGAAATGTATGAGAATTAGTTAAAATTACTCGACTCGTTGGTTTATACGTTCCTCGTGTTAATAGACAACTCTGCCTGCAGCCGAAAGGTCATCAATACCTTGTCCGCACTTACTACGTTTACAAAATCATCCTCATTTTTTTCTCCGCTGCCAGCTTCGATATTTTTTCCCTCTCAAAGTTGCACGGCTCAGTTATGGCCACGAGTTCGAAATTCTCTAAGCTTCCACGTGATTTAATTCCCGCGTATTTTTATCTCGGCAAGTCTGCCATGTGAGGCCTTCCCTAAAAAGCGTCAACGGATGTGCCAAACGGGATACGACATTATGAGTTGCCACTTTTTTTTTGCGGAAGTGCGGAAGACGTCTTTTTTCACCCTGTCGAAAAGCTCGCTGATTAATCGACAAATTAATTAATCCAATCATTAGTTGCTATAATTTATGAGTAGAATAATAATAGCGGTAAACTAACGCACAGAAAGGTTAAGCAGATTTCTTGAAGTGATCCAACCTCCCGTCGATGCTGGTTAGTTAATTTGAAGAAGTAGAGAGAGAAATGCGTGGAATTGAATAAAGAAACGCTGGCTCGTCCACAGCCTGACTTCTTAACGGGCACATATATACATATATTTTACTGTGCTTTTTCCAGTATATATCTATACATACGCACATTATATAGCTGAGAATATAGAGACGTCAGCCGTGAATCATACTAATTGCCGTCGTGATTAAACGTTCCGTTCTTAGAACTTTAACCCTCGTACTTTCTTTCTCCCTTCCTTCTTCTCTCATTCTTTCTTTTTCTCGATCTCTCTTAAACGAGCTTATATAAAGTTCACGCGCCACCCCCGTCTCATTAATCCCCTCGGTGCAGTTCACTCGCTGCCCAAGAAATGTGCGAAGACCTCGTGCGAGCTAGATAGTGAGAAAAAAAAATGAAAACCCTGCGAAGTCGGTTAAAAATTTACTAAGATACTGTGGCTAACGAACGTATCATATATATCTATGCATCGTTCGCTGTGCCCTCGCTTCGCTCGAGTTTCATTACAGGAATACTAATTACTGGGCATAGCAAAATGAACTGCAATTTCCGTAAAACCGTATTAACTGTAGTTTGAACCACCGATTTTTTTCTCTTCCATGTGTCACGTTTTCGTATTTTTCACTCATTTGTAGAGTGTTTTTGGTACATTTTAAACATGCCAGGGCAATAGCCGAACTCCAAACTGTTGGTTATAATCTTCTTAAAAACTAAAAGTCGTTTCGGAAATAACAGAAGCCCGTTTTCATCGATTTTTCATCAGCTTTTTAAACAAAAATGAAACCTCACACTGAACATTTGGAGAGTGTCAAAGAAGTGTCCCCAATTGTAGTTTTTTTGGAATTTTTCGTACAAAAATGCGAGTATCAAAAAAAAAGGTTTACATTTTCGTTCGATGTTTCTGGATCAAAACACCGAAATCGAAAAAAATAATTCCAAACAAAAATTCAGCTGGAAATGATTGGATTTCGCAACAATATCCATGTGCTTGATCAATTTATACATACGATTGGCAATAAAAACTGACTTTGAACGGCTCAAGTTCTGGATTATGAGAATTATTCCTTTGTCAATTTTGACTTGAATACCCCGTACAAATTTCCGAGAGGCTTGGGTTTTTGTAGCACGTGTCCGGCGTCAAATATCATAGAGGGTTTCTTGCACGCTCGAGCAGATTTAACGATCGTCGTTATTGAATATCTACACGGGTGTTTGACTGTATCCATGTTAAAGATTCCTACTTCGCACCCACACCAACGAGTAACGAGGTACTATAATACCCCGTACGTACCGAACGATTTTGGACGATGCGCCCGTGTATGTGTGAGTACATGACATACCGCGACATGTCAAACTGTCAAACCTCGAGGACCTCGACTGAGATCCACGCGAGATGACTTCGCAGAGATCGTACACCACACGCCCACA
Organism: Rhimphoctona megacephalus; assembly: GCA_963989365.1. Taxonomy (NCBI): domain Eukaryota; kingdom Metazoa; phylum Arthropoda; class Insecta; order Hymenoptera; family Ichneumonidae; genus Rhimphoctona; species Rhimphoctona megacephalus. The sequence continues at coordinate 19,713,990 of OZ022417.1, forward strand.
CTCGAAGACTGATCGATCCTAATAGATGCATGCATAATGAACCCTTCGCGTCATAAACATGCGCGTATTAAATGCACTCCGATACCTGCGTTGTACGAGATCACAAAATGGCTTGTATTACGTCACTTAATACGAAAAAATTATCATAATACAATGAAAGTCATGTTCTCTTGAATCTCCCGGCATATATTTGAGATTAAAAAGTCTATTCGTAAGAATGACAATAGAAAAGAAAGGTAATCGAGATTTCAAGAAGTGCAACATTTTTGGAGATTGTTTTCTACGAGAGAATTGAAAAATAAATATTTTTAGGGTTGGTTTTATTTGCAGATTATAGCTGTAGTTTTCTCTGCATTGTTTTTAATTTTTGTACATATTATTTTAACATTAATCAGATGAATATATAGTGCTTGAATTTTTTTTTTAATATTCAAAAATTAATTACGATTTAAATTACAAAAATAAAAGACTCGACATTATTTTATTATAAATTGTAAAAATCGCGAGGTAAATTTTATATCGTTTTTAAGCAATCTTGAAAAATGGATGGAAAAATATAAAAATTTATTTTTATCCCTATTTTATTTCTCATTATTGTTATTGAATAAATTGACGTACTCAACATCAAACATAATCTACACGTAATATATATTTTTCGAAAATAAGATCTTTTTCGAAGTACTCGTGGTTAATATCGAGAGTGGAAGTTCCATTGTGTCCTTTCCGCATGCTCGTTTTCACGTTGTTTTTCTCCTGAAGCTTTCGCTAGCCGTTTTTGTGCACGAAATTCGCGTATGGCCGATCGGTCGAGTGAGAATGAACGAATGAATGAATAAAACCGAGACAAGGAGAGAAGTTTTTTCTTTTCTGGTAATACATCGACATGCCAGCGGCGGCGAGAGCCAGAAACGACGATAGCAAAGAGAGAGAAAGAGGACAAACCTTATTCCTGAACGTTGCACGAACACACGAACAAAATAGGGCACATTGAGAGTTGGCCACATGCGAGACATCTGGCATTTTTACGTGAAAGAGAGCGAGAGAGCCAAAGACGAATTTCTGCAACGGTACACGCCCCCCTGTCACGTATTCTGGGGTCGATTCGAACCGAGCCCTTCATATTGCTTCGCGGTAAACGCAGAAACAGCTAAGGCGACTTACGTGTACCCCGGGGAATTTATTGTCACGCGCATTGTCCGGTCACGAGCAATTATATTCTCATTGTTCCTCAATCTAGACGTTAATTAAGAATCAATGCGATCACTCGCGCGAAAATACTGAACGCCAAAGAGAAACGCGAATCTCGCACGAACCGGAAGAAACAATAAAAGTATGCTCTACCCGTCTCGACGCCTTTTGTAATGAAATAATTATAATAACGCGTTTAGTTGAGCTTTATTTCATCACGTTTCATGCAAGAACTAAATCGCTATTGAATTATATTAAGAAACGTGAAAAAAAAAACAAAGTCGCGAATGAGAATGTTATTAATTAGGCTGTATCTTTTATTAATCATCTTTTTTGAGCTCTTGATTTTGTATCTTATCTTTATTGGAAAAATCAAATTTTCCAAATATTTTCATCTTTCTATCAATCGAAAACCAAAAAAAAAATCAGCAATTCCAATAATAAACAGGACAAATGTCGATTATTTGGAGGAGAAAAGATTTGTGTTATTGAATATTTCTTAATTGGATGTTTGCCCACACATATTAAGAAGAGACATACGGATTAATCGGTTAGCTCAACTCGAGGAAGTTTCGACGATCGATTGTATACGAGCGAAATCATTCATAGGATGCACGAAGCGTAAGAATGGGAGTAAAAACACGACACGATGCCGCAAGGTGTGGCCAATATTGAGCGATCGACTTCACAGTCTCTCCTATTGTCCAGCAATTAAAAAGCATTTTGAGCATTGTGGTTCGCCACCTGCCGGCTTTGTTTTGCGCGGCTGAGCCACGCGCATTTACCGATTCGTTGGACACGTCAGTCCGATCATATCGAGAAACGAATAGGATCACGTTTCATAGGGCCAAGCTGACAGAAATAGTGCGAATACCTCGCGCCCAAATTCTCGCTTACCTTTCGTCGAATCTTTCGTGAAATCTTTTATGGGAGTGATGAAAAAAAAAACATGTGTTATGATCCAAAGAAATTCTGGAAGAAATCGCGGCCACATGAGACGCTAAGAAGTGTGAAAACTCGACAGTTGGTCCATTGGTTAAAGGTGTTGGATCGACTCGAAATCATGCAGAGTTTCACGGCTGAGGCGTGAAATTTCACGTCTTCGCAGACTCACGTCGAGATTCTCATCCAATCTTCCTTGTTTCGATGCTCTTTCAATTTTATTCCTCGTATAAATAACCACACGTCGTTCGTGAACGTGGGCATAAAATCTTTTTGACAGAGGAAGTGTGCAAGAAGCAAATTACGCTTAGGACAATCGGACAATCTCACAGAAAGGAAAAAACAAGGAAGAGAGAGAAAGAATGACGACTGCGTGTACAAACCGATCACAATTCTTCGCACAATCCTTTACCTACGCAGCAGCTTCTCATCTCACTTTTCTCATAGTAGAGAGTGAAAAAGCAGAGATGAAAAGTAATATCGCACAGCCTGGAACAAACGAGATTCGTCTGATTGAAGAACCTTAGAATCTTCCACTGCAATGAAGGAGAGTTTTGATGAGATAAAGTATGATGTATACAGAGATTCCTGTATATATGTACCGAACATACTGAAGTAACGAATATATGTCTATGTACATTTCTTCCTCAGTTCTTCTATCTTAATCTCGTAAGGCTACTGATGAGCAGCAATAATCCAAGCTCCCGGTAATCGAATCACCGTCATTCGCCTAAGTAGGCCCCCCACATACTTGCTGTCTTGCATATACATCAGTCTCTCCGTCTTTCCAACCAAGAAGATACTCGAGATGCCCTCTTGAGCCTCCAGGTGGTCTCTCTCACGGTGAGGTCACGACCCTTAAGTCATCTCGTCGATTTCTCGCAAGATCTTCAAAGATATAACGTTCTCAAGTAGCTAATCTCGGATTTAATCCCGAGATAAAATCATATTTTCTTAATGAACTTTATTAGGGGATTTTATAAGAGCCTGTGATTGAATTTGACTTGGAAATTAAATTCTCTTCCAAGGTGGCACATTCTCGACTAAAAGCTCGATTTCAATTCGGTAAATTGAAGATTACAGTTAACTGACACCTAAAATTTACAACTCGACTCACTAGGAAAAGAAACAATGCAGAAAAAGTTGAGAACTTTGTTTGAATGATTGTGGTACGTAAGAAATCAGTGCAAAAGAAACGATGCCCAAGCATGAAAGCATTAAAAATAACAGTCACATTTGGAAGGTTGTCGCGAAAGTTAATCCTCGGGAGCCACGAGATATGAACAATATAGGGGAGAGAGGAGGAAGTAGAAAAAAAAATCGATGTACACAGTGAGTACTTGTATTTCGTGGCAAACACGGTACAGGCACGAATTCAGCGAATGACTATTTCATACATAACGGAGAAAAAAAAGAGCTTGAAGCTTTTTCTCTATCGATATATAGCTATAGATATGTGAAGCAAATATAGAAGTCGCACGAACCATCACTCTTTCGCTGAGTCGAAGTACAAAAAATAAAAGAAAGAAAAAAAGCAGCCAAATGTCCCAAGTTTCTGAGTAAAGCGTTTCGTTCCATGTTCGGAAGGAAATCAGCAAATTGAATGTAGTGCACTTACGGTGGGTTCTGTAATGTCAGTCATTCGAAGCTTATACATTCGTTTATGCATATACATACATGCACCTACGTGTACCTGAAATCTATACACGAACTCCCACTTCGACCATACCACTGTTTCGCTGAATGTGCGTTCATGGAAGATAAAAAACAAAAGAGAGTGAGAGAGAAAAAGAAGGAAAAAAGAAAGGGTTTCAATTTGCCACTCCCTCGGTACCTATCCCGTAGTTTCACTACTGTATCGTTAGTATATACCAGGCGGTACGGACTATCTGTATATCATACACGAAGGGATGTACCACAACCTCGCGATTACGGATCTATATATCGAGGTGCATCCGTGCCCCCTCAATAACCCTCTGTACCCACCCTGGCAAACGTTTCGAACTCATTATTGACTCGAGCCAAAGTATAGACTGGGATGCATTCACAAAAAATAAAACGTACACACAATTTTCCTTCTTTTTATTGTTGTTGTTGTTGTTGTTGTTGATCGATCCATCATTCTTCTGATGTCTTTCGGAAAGCTCGTCCAACAAACTTTTTATATCCAAGTTTCCAAAGTGATGCATTAGAATCCACTACTATCAGGAAATTTGAAAAAATACTTTTCTTTCCTTTTATTCCGCATCATACGCATCCAAGTTCGATTTACTTTCTTTTTTTTTGGTGCAAAGAGGAGAAGGGGACGACGAGTTGAATATAATTCTCGGGGGTGTGCTACCAGTCACGCGCACGCCCACATTTTGCCATTAAATAAAGTCGAATAGGTCCCCAATGACTCCAGGCATATATTTGCCAATGTGTGTGTATTTCATGCTTGGGATTCTCGAGCTAAATACCTTTTCCAATCGTGTGTATGTAGGTCTAACTCAAAGCTCGAGATACCATAACCAATGCCATGATTTTTCCCAGCAAGTTACCGCGTCTTTGTCTGTTTTTGTGTATATATTTTTGTGCCTCGTTGTGCGTATTTATCAAGAGAGAAAGAGGAAAGTACCGAAGCAAATTGTCGAGAAATATCTGCCCAGAACAGGGAGGCTGCTGCTGGGCGTTTCGTCGTACAGACTCCCACGGCGACACGTTTATTCATCGAATACGCACAAACGTATCTGTACACGCGACACTATTTTACCCTCACATTTTGCTACGATGAATAAATATATATAGATATAGTTTTAATGCATTATAATATTTTTCTACCCAATTTCTCAGTACCAGTGAATCTTTTTTCCCGCAAATCCCAAGGGGATTTGTTCCTACGATCACTGTTCAAACCTCCCTTCTACACTTTATTAATATTATCTCTCTTCGTACACAATTATAAACACATTATCACCAAAGTATTACAAACAACTCTCACACTTTTGTGTACTTTGCACTCGTTTTGCCACCTTATGCTCCTGTAAAGGCAGCCTAAGTACATGTGGAAACAAACACTTGGCCAATTTTGCCTCTGTGTATTTCTTTTCCTATACATATATATATATATATATATATATGACGTAGGAAAACAGATGATCCAAGAAACCCATGAAAGTCTCGAGTACATCTGCAAACATATTTCTTTCAAGGATCCTCTCTTGACTCCTACGATTAAATATTTGAGTAAATTCTTCAGAATGTATCAACGAGCCTTTCCTCGTAGGTCTTCAATAGTTTACTTTTCAAACGTACCCTCGATTTTTCAAATCTACAGAACAAGCTGCCCCAAATACCTGCCCAGGGAAAAATATTTTTGTGTAATGGTTTCGAAGCCCGAAGCTGACAAATTTTCAAGATTTTTGTATGTGGTCTCGAGACCCCGGTATTTACGTTGGTACATGTGGAAAAATTGATCTGGTATTATTATTCTTCTGTAAACACGACAATGACCCAGAACCATAAATTTCAATAGTTTAGGTTCTTCTGCCAAACTCGAAAGTTTAGTGGGGATTTCAAGTATTGTCGCATTGTCTCTCAAAAATCCGTTAAATCGATGCTATTTTTTTTGTTTGTTTGTGAAAAATAGGTCGTGTGGCACGAGGGTTGACTCATTCACGTGAATTTATTCACGCTGAGCTCACGAGTACGACGACAAAAAACCTTCGTCTACAACAGTAACACACTTTGAGTTACACCACAGGACGTGCTTCGCTCTCGCCCTTTGAACTCGAACCTTTTTCAATGAAACTGCTTTGCCAATGTCCATCTTTGGAGTCTTTTATTTTTCTACGTGCTCAAGACCCTCCACATTGACTTTTTGACTAACCAAAGTTCACATTGAGTTCTGAGGTTTGCCACTAAGTTTTTCACAGGTATGTATCGAGGAGAAATGAAGTGAAGTGTCATTTATTCATGAAGAACGAAAGACGAAAAACGCTGAGCAGTTGGTCGATAATTCTTTCCTGATGGATGGTGAGCTTTCTTTGGTGACAAAAAAATGTGTATGCAAACATTGCGGTTTACGTGAAAATGGTACATGGATCATGAGGTTAAGGCTGGACCAGATTTTGGTTTAGAAAGACATGAAGTATCGTTAGATATTTTGCAAACGATGTAAAACGACGAGTGATACGATGGGAAAGTAGAAAAACGATGGTCACACACTAAGTTCTAACAAAACGTTGCAGCTCCACATGTCACTGTAAGAATATGTGTCTGAAAGACCTCGTTTTGTATAACAGAAACGGTAGTCTTCTTGACACGAAAAATTTGTAAAAGAGAGAAAGAGAGGGAGAAAAGGGAATGTGTGGGAGGCGCATAGTTGTTAGTTGCTTCGGGCAATGGCATCGTTCATAACGTATTTATTTATATGGCTACGTATATATAGGAAGGAAGTGACGTATAGAAATCGATGATTATAATTAGCAACCGATACCGGAACAGGAATCCTGAATTACGGTAATCAGTGGCACGCAGCCACGGTATGATTCACTTGAGGGGAGTGAAAATAAAAAAAGATATATGAACCTCGTCGAAACAGACAGTTGCGGGGCAAAGGAATGACGTAAACATTTTTTATAAATATTAAAAAGACATGGAAACCGTATGACGAAGAAAACAACAATGACGTTATACACTGATAAATTCAACAGTTGTTGACCATCCAGAGAGCCATCCATAAACGAAACCCCGCAATTAATAATGTTAAAAATTAATCCGAGACGAGCTAACGACACATGAATCACAATTCAATTGGCATTAAATTATTGAAGACAGAATATTTTTAGCAATAATTGTTTCCTAGTACTATCGTAATAAATAATTATACTTTTTTCGGAATCCCTATTTATAACTAGTTATTTTTAATCCTCTTTCTCATTCAGTCAATATTGACTATCATTTTTTTTTTTTCATTTCTTTCGAAGTAGGTTAATTGAAAAAGTACTAGTTATCATTTCTTTCCGAACAAAAAAGTAAACATAGCGTAAAATACCCTTCGTATATTGAGAAAATTGAAGAAGCAAAAAATATTGAAAAATTAATGGCTACTCGCAACTCTCTGAAAGTCCGCGAGCCTCGGTAAATCAATTAGCCAATAATTGACGGTTGATAATTGTGACCAGGTCGTATGAACCTCGTGCTATTAAGTATAGGCTTTGCCACTTTCCGGTGACCAATGGGAAAGTGTGTAAAAAAAGGGTTTTTTTTCAAATTAAGCATTCACAGTGCTCTCTGCTTACGACCTACCTTAAGTGGACGATGAATACACTACAGTTTTACTTTATAACTGAATCGCTAGATGAATACGAAGTACACAAAAAAGTGTACGAAGTATACAATACGTCATATTATTAACCACAATCTATATGATATGTCGTGTTTAAAATATTGAGGGAAACGAGCAAAGAAAAAACGAAAAGTGGAAGAGGAGGAGGAGGAGGAGGAGGTGGAGAACGGTATTGCTCTCGGAACGCAATGTACGCGTGCACAACTCTTTCCGTGCCCGACTGTTATTACAGAGGGACAAAAGGTTTCCCATATGGTGACCCAGGCAGTCTCTAATATATGTCATTAGACATTACTCTATGATAATTAAACGTCTATATACGACGGGTCTTATTGTTACGTGCGTACTTACGTTACATTACTAGAAATGACACGTTGCGCTACAATGCATTCGGATGTTGTTGAAGTCGAACGACCGATGAGAGAAAACTTTTACATATACAGATGTATACAGTTATATTTATATGAAAATATACATATGCATATACACAGCAGTACAATACTTTTCCGTTGCAAGTCTGAAAGGGTAACTTGTAAGTTTTAAGCTATTTTACCTGTATATGCAAAATCCCTCTATTATATTAGTGTAATAGTATAATAATAGTGCAGATATTTATACGAGTTGCAATAAGCGAGTGAGGAGTCGTTTCATGAGAATGTCGCACTGGCGTTCGTTTCGGTTGAAGAATTTCACCACATGTTGCAAAGAAAAATAAATGATAAGTAAAATTCAAGTTTTGGAATATACGGACATTTTTATTTATAATTTGCGCTTTTGGATATTAAAAGATAATTCCACCAGAAAACTTATCAAAAGAACAAGTCTGAAATAATTGAAAAGGCATGAAAGTTAGCCCCGAGTTCGCCGCAAGCTCGACGTTTTCCTCCATTGTACCGGATTTAATACACGGCGAATTAGTAAATTTATCGTAGAGACTACGAGAATCTTCTTGCGCATTCCTAAAAGGGAAAGTTGTGAATGCGCTCGAAAGCTCGCAATTTTCTTTACGATGGGGAGAATTATAATAGCTGGCTCCTCCGGTCGAGCTTATAAACACACTTTTCTTGGCGTTCCCGTAAAACTTCGTCGTGTACGAGAATCCAACAAACCCTAGAAACCCACGCTCTATATTCATAAATATATGAATATATATAGATAAATAAATTTAAGCTTTTATCGGCTAGAAAGAAACGCCCAGTTTATTTAATTTGGAATTTACGAATGCGCGTTATAGGTTCGTTAACGTTTTCCTCCTCTATTTTCGTTCCATTCTCGTTTTTCCTCTTTTCAACATATTTGCTTTCCCGTTCCTAACAAGTTTTGACAGCACTTGCACAAAACGAGGTCAGAAAAAAGGCACATACACGAATCGCAAAATTTTGCGGTAGCTCACATCGCGTTCGTGTATATTCATGAACATACGCTTTATCAACGGTCGTCGTACCCAATGCGTCACACACATTGAACAGCGTCGCGTGGCCTTTCTCTTTCTCTCTTATATTTCTTCTCACTCTTTCTCTTTTTCTGTCCTCCTTTCTTATATTTCTTTTATTCCCATTTATATATCGATTGTTCGTATATACCCACAACGCACAACAACTACCGACAAGTCTACAGCAACGCTGAGGAACCTTTTTTCTTTTTTCCTTCCTCTTCTCCTTTTCCTTCGACTTCATGTTTTTTTTTCCTCAATGTCTGCGAGTCATCTGGTTTCGCGAGACCGCACAATACACGGGACTATTTCGATATCGTAGCATCTGCTCGCATGTCAATGCCTCCATCACAAATGTGCATATCGATCAAGTTAACCCTCAGAAAGATGTCGAAACTATCCTGATAAATCGACCCATACGCCTTTATAACTCGAACCCATGAAAATATAAGTTTATCAGCATAATAACGCGTCAAAGATGATTTTGTGTTTTGGTCGATTTTGCAAACAAAAAATGGGCGGAATTTATGGTCTGTGCAACCCTCCGATAAGTTTATTTTCAACTGTCTTCTATCCTCGCTTGCTCTCTTCCTTTGTCTCTTTCTGTCAAAAAGCAGATAACTTATATATTTTTTCTCACACAAAATAGAATAAGAGAGAAGAAAAACTCATGTATTACGAAGAGCGAGAGACTGAGATAGAAAAAGAGAGAGGACGTGCACAGGACACGCTCACAGAGTCTCGTTAATCTCTGGACCTCGAACGGTTCGTGTATTACGATCTCATTGTTCTCTCGAGTCTCGCTCTTCTCTCTCTGTCTCTGTCTCTGTCTCTTCCTATCTGTCCAGTGTGATGCTGCAGAAACGATGTATTCGCGTACAGGCGCTCACCTTTCCTTCTCTTCCCCCGCGCTAAATTGCACCTTTGGGTTGCGCGCATGCATCGCGTATTTCCATTCGCATTCTCGCCTCGATACTCCTATGGAATACACACATATCTATACACAGGTCTCTGGAGGATTACTTGTACGGTACATCGGGACACATTCATCATCGAATCGTCGTACGTACGAGTAGAGAAAAAAAATCCAATAAAAAAAACTGCAAAGAGGTATAATGTAGCGTCCGTGTTGATGCGAGTACATTACAATGGTATAATATGAAAATAAAATGCGTAAGGCGCGTACATAATACGTTTACACTGACGCGAAAGAAGCCACATCCCTCTTTCATATACACCAGCGTATAATGTCTGTAATGTGTACAGCACACGTTTGTTACAGCCTCTAGAATGCGGTGAAAACTACCCTTAAAAGGAATCCAAAGACCCTGTATATTGTGTGTATATTATTGTAAATACGTAAGTTTCCTAAAAACCGATTTATTAGCCACGGGGTCAGAGACGATTCTTCCATGACTATAATAATCGAGAGAAACCAGCTCGCATATTTGTCGTCGGGGGATTCGCTACTTTTCTCGTCATCCCTCTGTCTCTCCCTCTCTGTCTCTTCTTCTCGTAGTTGTCCCTGGGACCGGAGGGGTGAAAGAGGCGTTGGCGACGTTATTTAAAGTATATCGGATCTAGGTAGGAATATATAGCTGTATAAACCTATGCACATATGCACACGTCGTTGTGCATCTGTTCAGGATGAACGAGAGGAACGAGGAATAAAAAAAGGGAAGACCGTACCTCGGAGAACTCGATCTCTGTAACGCTCTGAGCACTACGAGAAATAGTCGCGGGCGCGAGCCATCCACTATGCATCTACATATAAACTTTTATATATTTGTGTTTATATGTATGTGTACATGGAAGCAATGCATAGAAGAATATTAGGGCACACGCTGCTTGCCAGAGATCTGGGCGTGTCGGACGTTGTCGTGTTCCTGCACGAATTGTGCATTGTGTCCCAGCACGGGGACCGAGAGAGAGAAACGCACCTGGGGAGTGAACGGGTACCACGCCCCGACCCAACCTGGACCATGTAAGGGGTCCGCGTGGGGACCCGTGCCCCCGAGCTTGCCATATACACCATCGTACCGCGCGCTCTTCCTCGGGACTGATGCACATCATTTATTTATATATATTCTATATATGTATGTATTTATATGCATTTATAGATAATGCACAACTCGTATGTTCCATTATTCAGTGAGAGTCCCAATAATGATCAGACCGAAGGGTCTGAATCCTCTTCGAACTCATAGCTGTAATGGTCGATTAATAAATACATACGAATGAGTTACCAGGTAAATCTGCGACCTTATAGAGGTGCCAAAAAGATGTACTGAAAGTTCTGAACAGAGTTTCTAACGATTAGAAGCTCAGCCATCTTGGATACCAATTTTTTGTACTTTTTTCATCTAATGAAGGATACAGTATACATGGGACTTTGCAGAACATGAAATATGAAATCGTTGAAGTTGTACACTGCGTATATACATATATATATATATATATATATATATATATATATATACAATACGAGAAATGAGCAAGAGACACAATGAAAGCCTCGCGGTCATTACGCAAGGTCTATAGACGGTACGCATTGTTCCGAAGACACGCCGGATGCGAGCAGCCCCGCAAGACCCTGAGGAAAAAGTAATGGCGCCTCGAACCGGTTGCCAAGAGTCGAATTCTTTCCCTCTTCTTTTATTCACTCTTTCGGTTATATATATCATTCTCTTTCAAGAGATGTGTGCATGTCGGAAATGTACATGTTTACCAGATGTACAAAAATATCCAATAATTTATTAATCCCTACGTAAAATATATTATTTCCAAAACAAAATTTAAAAATAAGTTGTTTTTTGTTGCATGATTTTTTCTTTTGAGATTAAATTCTTTTTTGCGTTTTTATCTCCCACGCACATTCATTTTTTCATTTGCTGGCACTTAAGAGAAATCTGCAATCGAATCTCTAGCAAATAATCGGCTCAAGTCCCGTTCCAGGATTATTTCAGGGTTCACAAATCTTACCAAAGTTTCTCGGTTGATATTTCTGGTTTAACAATGTATTTTAACTCGTTTGTACATCGTAAGAAGTTTAAACGATCGCGTTACCGAGTCTTCTCGAAGATGAACGTACATGCGTGTGTTGTACACGTTACCGATGGTGCATACTCGACACGTGCAGCCCTCATACGCCCGGGGGCGGCTAGGGCGTACGCGATTCCGCCCCCAGGTGGGTCAGGGAGGTACCGGCACATTCTTCATTCTACAGACCCGACGGCATACATAAATACCAACAGCATGACCCCGGGCCAACTTAACTGATGGTATGAACGTGTACATGTTTGTTGAAAGGTTAAGCAATGCTGCGAGAAAAAAAAACAATGGAGATAATACCATAAGAAATCGATAAAAATCATAAGGCGCTTCGGTGATTACAAACCATTCAACATTGAAAACTTAAAATGTTCATAACTGAAAATAAATACTCGACTTGATCAAATTCACAAAATATAGTGAAAATAATTAGTTTTGCCGCTTAGTCTATTATCATTTTTAATTAATTAATCATACGAGGTTATTAAAAACAGTCTATAGAATTTGGAAGAATCACGTCGTTGACACCGAAAATTCTTTATAATGAAAAATCCGCTGAATTTGCTTCTTTTCAATACAAGATCCGTAGCGCAATTTAAAAACGGGATTCGCGTGTTGCGATCGATGACTTTGCTCGAAGATGATGTCGAAACCGCCTGCATATTTTTTTACACGTATAAAATAAACGTCGCGTGTACCGCAGAGTGCACTTTCTTTCCTCATCTTTTTGCATCCCTCGCACGCAACTTTTTTGTTTAACGAACGTGACAAGAGCGGGCACACCCGCTTGAACCATGAGAATAACTGTAGTTTCTGTTGAGAAACATTCTCCTCACACTCCTCCCTCTTTCTTTTATCACTATATCGGGAACTTTTCTTGTCCAGAAAAATGACAGAGAAAGAACTCGTCACCCAACAGATGCAGGAACTCGCCCCGGGGCCTGGTTTTTTGACGTCGATACGTAACTTCGAAAGTGTTTCTCTTTTTTTATCTGCAATGTGTTTTGGCCCACATATGCCTGAAGCAATAATAATAAGCCATAAAAGAAAACGTGCCTCCGTGGCCAACCGTTTCGTTTTTTTCGCTCTCAATCTTCGCTCGTTCTCTTTTTCTCGATCAATCAATTTGGAGCTTTTTGTTCGTTGCTCTCACGCAAACCAGAAGCTCTTCTCATTCTCCTTTTTTTAGTTTTAAGGCATTTTTACAGCAATAATGAATCAAACATCAATTATTTTGATTGGTTCTTCAAACAAAATATGAGAAAAAATTGTAATTTTCGTTGCCTTACCAATTTTCGACAATTTTCCCATCCTTGAACAGGACAAAACATGGAGATGGACAAAAATGTTAAAAAAAATTACAGCCAGCAGCCACAAATGAAAAAAATGACCAGCAAACTCAGAAAACTTTGTCAAACATGGCTTACATCTCCAAAAATACTTTTCTCTAACTCTTTCAAGAGTCTCTTACATATGTATCCACATTTATATGAGTGACGACCTGTTTACAAGGTTAAAGCCGATAATAGACGACAAATATTGGCAGATGCTCGACTCTGCATGGGTGCGATCATCCCTGGGATCACGGGATAGTTATATGGTAGATCAATATACTGTTCCCATTTCCAGGCACCCCTGCACAATACCATAAACACAAAGTACCAGCACACTACGTACAGAAAAATGAGAGGCTTACGATGAGAACTATGGTGAACGATTCTTAAGCAATACATGAAAATTTTGGTGGTTTCATCGAGGGTTTGTAAAGGAGGGAGAGAAAAAGAAGGAATACAGAAAGTGATGTCTTTGGTAACAATATATCTCTCGTGTGCAGAACGACAAAAGGATGTATAAATCACAGCAGCGGTGAAGACTGCGACGGCTATGTCTAGGAAGCGTGGCAACAATGATTTGCTACACATAAGGGATATCTATAGATACATACAAAATAACACGAGAGGATGGACCGAAAAATCGAGAGAGAAGGAGAGAAAAGGATGAAACTTTACTCCTGTTCAAGATCGTCGGTATTTGGCAAGATTGAGAAGAGAGAGGCGCGACCACTATACACTACGATGACAAATGACTCTGAAAGTATTCTCTCCAATTCTTTACACACAAGCACACACATATATCCTGACTTGTATATCTTTTTGCTATCCTTTCCCCATTTTTCTATCCCTCGATTTCCACAAGTCGGAACTTTATGTTTCTGGAAGACCGCGTGCCACATGCAACCGCATTTTTGCTCCAAGATCGTGCGATCAAAACGCAGGAGAAAAAGAGCTCGAAAGTTTGACTCTGCAGCATCGAGATCAGTTTCGAAAAGTCTTTCTTCTCTACCAACATAAATATATGTGCCTGTATGTGCGTATATGGTTGTATGGGTTTGAGGCCACTAACGCTTGGTGGGTTGTAAAGAGCCCGTGAAAATTTACGACCCAACCCTGAGAATTCGAGCGACTTCTTTTTTTCAGTCACTCACTCTCTTTCTCTCTCTCTCTCTCTCTCTCTCTCTTTTTACTATATATCGTCACACTTCCCCCATTCGTTATATGTGTGTGTCGACTTATGGGGTGTCCTGAGAGGGCGAGAAATTCTTCTGCAAAGTCGTGTATCACAATCCGAACGAGGGATATGCCTGTTTGACACGATAGAGTTAGCTCTGCACGCTCGTTAATTGTCACCAGTTATAAACACATATGTATGCGTGTATGTATATGTAACATGCCGAGTTTCTATGGATACAGAATTTAGAAAATATTATTCTTCTTACTGTCATCGAAGATATACGTTTTCTGATGTACGACAATTCTGCCGTAATGAAGAAACGAAAGGAGAGAAAATTTTGTTCGAAAGAGAGTTACGAGCGCATGGGGAAACGATAAAGTCCCGCAATACGCGAAGATGAGAAAAACTCACACAGAGAATTCTCTCTTAAAACAGTCCTGGTATATATCTGTAGATGAAAGAATCTTCAGGAAGTGCACAGATTGCGAGTGCAAAAGCGCCCTGAGAATTTCTGTCGACGAGCTGGTTCGTTTTATAGCAGAAAAAAAAATCTCGATGTTTTCAACCCCTAGAAAGAACGAATTACTGTAGATACTCTGATGTAAGTTTGCAGAAAAATTCTCCCCTCCAGCTGCCTCAATTCCCAACCTTCCTCGTCTATTCACGTTTTATGAGTCTTTACCAGAATTCACCTAAAAACATAATTGATGGATGCTGCCTAAAATGAAGAAGAAGGCGGCGTCGGTATTTATGGCCTGGATAGACAAGGTTCAGTAAAAAAATTTGCCCAAAGTTTGAAGAAAGAAATTTCAATTTTTTCCAATGTATTCAAAGAATAACAGTTTTTTAAAAATCCACTAATTGACGATAGTTTTTACTTGTTTATAAAGGAACAAAAAAACATTGTTAATATATAGTCTGGCATTAATGTGGTTTTGTTTGCTCATAGCTGACAACTATAATTCCTGCACTAAAAGCAATATAAGGGAACAATGAGTGTGGCAGAAGAATGGCAAAAATTCTCGACGCGCTCAGTTCAGCGTGTAATATCAATTTAGACCGGACGTCAGCTTTGAAGACGAAGGGGCGGTTTTCGTCGAGATTCTTGATGGTGAATTGTAGATGAACTGCCGACGGGGTCAAGTGTCAAATCCTTTAAGTCAACAATTCTTCAAATACAAAGAAAAAATCTTTTTCCCTACGATTCGCTCGCTCTCTTTCGTTTCTCTTTTCTCCTAACGATATTCGTGCGACATTCGTTGTCTTTTCTCGTTGGTGTTGGGAGAGAAATCTCCTCGCACGCGACACACTCTATGAACTACGCCAGTTTGGTCTCGCCTCGAAGTAAGATATGCCGAAGAAGACGTGTGTTGCATGCTAAAAAGGCGAATATAACACGAGAGACGAAAGGGAACGAAGAAAACTAAGACTAAAGGGAATGAGTAAGAGAACTGTTTGCGGAGAGTCAGAGCATGTGCTTTGGGCGGTAACGAACGGGAAAGAGATATACTGCCTCGTCCGAGTATTTACGGCATATCCGCACTTCCATACCACTCTTCTTCTCGTTTCTATGTACAACGAGCGTGGAATTCAACAGCGCGACAACTCCGAATAATTGTTTCTGGAAGTGTGAATTGCTCCCTTAATAACTTGGAACATTCGTTTCATTTTTTTAAAATACATTTCGGAACCTCAAAACCCTAACTTCAAACTAATTCAATATTTATTTTCATAATTTTTTATTCGAATAAATAAATTCTTGGTTGTGTTAATTCGACGAAATTAGCTTTGATTCATTCGTAATTGAACGAACTAATTCAACATACATTGCAGTAAAATAATGAGAAAACATGCCGCACATTTGTCGGAATTGCAATTACAGAGATCGCACACCATCTCCTTTGAAATGATTTAACACGCTGATTGCTCCAGATAAAATCTATGTTTCTATAGAACGAAGATATGAGCTGGTACATTCATTAACCTAATAGACCTGGTACTTTAGGTGTTAGCTATGAGATCTGTGCAATTAGTTCTTGCCTGGTCGAAGTAACACGTGGAATAACATCACATTATACGAGGCACGGGGTGTTCATTAGTGTCTATATATAGTACAGTCAATGTGCCCGTGTTCTCGAGGATGTTCGAGCTAATATTGGAATCTCATTATCAAAGGATATTTATAGTGGCAATAAAGAAGGAAGTTTTAGTTTCAGTTTGCAGGAATTTTGAGATAGTGAGGAAATAAGGAATGTTTTGAACTGTCAATTAAATATCTACAACCTCTGATCGATCTATTCAACATCGGAACAATAATAAAATAAAAAAAAAGAAGGCTCAGAAATAAAATGGATGAAAATAGTGAAGGAAGGGTGTAACGTGACCAGAGAACGTCAGTTTCGTGAAAGAGGGAATTAGTGGTGTCGCGTAACCCGCGCATATAGCGAGACGAAAGATCCGCTTTTATATGAAGGGACATTGCTAATTGGCTGTTGCTCGATGCACCATAAAACCAGCAGTACGGTAGCTGCATTCTAGTGTGAAGAGGATTTGTATGTGTGTCCGCGTACGCGAAAGGTAAAAAGGGAAAAAGGAGAGAAGACATAACGGGGCGTCAAAAGGTTTGCAGAGAAAGAGATGAGAGAGGAAGAAGCCAAGCGGAGAGGCAATAAAGGACACCTGAGAAGCCAGAGAGCGGGGCAATTAGTATCAGATGTCGATAGATCGGGAGTGAAAAGAGAAAGAGAAAGAGAGAGAGTTAGAATTTCTTCTTATAGATGGTGAAGCGAAACGGCTATGCGTAAGATAGCCCGAGGCTCGTTTTCGATCTCCTTATATACAACTCTCGCCACAGCAGGGTGCAACCTGCTGTAAGAAACCCAAGGAGGTCCAAAAAGAGATCTCTCTCGTAACAACCCGAAAAAGGACTAGCATTCATTCATCCCTGGCTCTTTCTTTCTCTCTCCGTGAAACTCACTAAACACTAATGGCTCATGTTGTGTTTTGTATTTCATCTTCTTTCTCCACGTTTCCTTTTGGGATGTTATGCTTCTACTACGTCGTTTCATTCACCTGATGTCTGGAATATATAGCACATGTTAACCCTTTTGATTCTTTTGATTCATGCGAAATACTAAGGAAATGGAACTCACGTGTACCTGTTTTCACAAAAATCTATCGATGAATCTCCAACATTTCACTTTGTGGTTTTACGAAATAATAAATAGCGTTCTGGAAATAAGGGAAAATCGAAATAAATCGCTTATTTTCAAGAAGATGCCATTACGATACACATCAACACATATTAATATTTCGTATTCCATGATATACTCGTTTATCCTATATACTTGACAAAAGATTCACTTTAGGAAACGTATTATATTATAGCCCGTGGAATATATGCATGAAGGAGGTGTGCACTTTGCGAGGTCGATTTTTTCCTTTCGTCTAAAAATAAACCTTGAATGAGGAATTGATCGGTGCGGCAATTCAACGTGGTTGCCAATATGATTCATATACACCGTACCGATAATGTGTCCATACCGGAAAATCAGTCATAATTTGTTGTACCTCTATAGATCGAAGGAGACACTTCATGTATATACTATCAACGGAGTCTACGATATACCACGTAAGTATATAACCGTTGTCTTTCCGGAAATAGTTATCGTACAAAGCAAGCGTAAAAAATGGAGTATAAAGAGAACTAGAACTGACAGAGGGTTCTTTTGGTCTATATCGATTGCAACATTTTGTAGGGTTCTTTGTTTCCCCCTCCCCCCACCCCTCTCTCTCTCTCTCTCTCTCTCTCTTTCTCTTTGTCTCTATTTCTCTTGCATTTTTATCCGAGGTAACTGGTACTATTTTCACTTTATGACCTGGCCCGTGGGTATTATTTATCGATGCGGACGTTAAGGGAGAAAACGCTTATATACCATAAGGACCACCCTTGGGATTTGAGTGGACTGCAGATTTGTTCGCTCGATAAATATCATTCGTTCCGATACTTGAGAGAAAATCGGAGTGAGGAGCCCCGAAGGGCCTCCACGGATCCTTATATATATTTCACGTATGTAGACCGCACACCAATCCCACAACCGCTAGCCAAAAGTCTCTCCTCCCTTACTCTCTCTCTCGTAACTAAACTTTCAAGGGCTGCTTAACGCTCTCTATGCTCCATCTTTCCACCCATGTTTGTCTTTCTTCCTGTATAGATATGACCTTTGACCAAATGCCGCTGCATTTAGCTATAGCACTCTTGTTCTGATTATAAATTCCAGAAATATTTCCTTCTCTCTCTCCCTCTCTCTCTCTCTCTCCCTCTCTCTCTCTCTCTCTCTCTCTCAATTGCTCTACTAGAATTTTTTTCTAATGAGGGCCTAATTTTTCAAGCCCAATTAAGCAGAATTCAAAATAAGCAACATCTTGATAAAAGAAATCATTGATAGCATGTGTAGCAACAAAAGAATTACACTTTTATTTGATTGCAAATAATGTTTATTGTTTACAAAATGAGTAAATGAATACATGGTTTCTTAGTGTTAAATGTTATAAAATACTATCTTCCCACAGTCATTAAACGAGGAATTGCTGTAGGCCAGAATTTTTTACCCTCTCTGGTTTATTTCATTGAAGGACGAAATAGGGTCGAAAGTGGTCACTTTTGCGCACTAACGCAGAAACCAGAGAGACACATTAGGTTCAGCGAGCTCACGTTTTTCCCGATTGACGGAGATGAACACAAGACACGGCGGTAGAAGAGTGTCCCAGGGATTGTAAGTACGAGTGTTTGCGGGAAACCCCTCGGAAAAGCGAATGAGCCTATTTCCGGTTCGCCAAGAGTCTATGTATACCACACACGGTGTATGTATAAGATAAACGTGGATTGACCATAAAGCTAATACATCCGTAGGGGATGCGAATGACTTAGGGGTCGTGTGATAGTGTCCGTATACGAGAGAGCACTCTAAGCGAAATTCTCTTGAGAAAGCTAAACTTTTCTCCCATTGGACGGTCACGTCTTTCGATTTGTCCATTTATCGGATAGCTCGAGAAGTGCGCCATTATAGTTGCGACAAATTAGTCACGTGCCGCAAATTTTAGGAACGATAATATGAAAAAGCTCGTTGGCGATGTTACGCGAAAGCTTAAATTGAACTTGGTGTTATATCACTGATGAACAGAATGGTGGAAGTCATTATGGGTAAAATAAGAACAATCCTTATTTCATTAAGATTATATTTAAATAAAAATTTACTGGAAATTGTAAAAGTCCAAATTGTCTTGAGAATATGCTAATGGTTTTTGTGGTTAAAAATATAATTCCGAAAAGATGAGTTTATGTTTTCCGTCCCAATTGTAAATTCGATCCTCTTTTTTTTTTGCGTCCATAAAAATCTCGTCAAATTAAGGATAGAAAGAGATTGAAGAACATTGCTATGAGCATGTATTTGCTGTCCCTTGGTAAAACGAATCCTTGGAAAGTGTTAACGTCTTTCAGGAATCCATCGAGATGATCGCAAAGTATACGAGATGAAGGAGAAGGACGAATGCTTGAGAGCGATTTTCTCTCGCTCGCGATGCTTGCGTTCTCTCGTCGGTCGTGCGGCCATAAAGATAAATAGTTGGTCCGCTCGAAAATTTACACAATTTTGGAGTAAATGCGACGGGGCGGGAGTGCCGCGCGCCACAACAAGAGAGAGAAAGAGGGAAAGAGAGAACGTCCCTTGCGGCGCCCGTGCGCTTCTTCTTAACTTCGAGACCTTATTCGTAAGAAAGGGAAGAAAAAATTAATACAAAAAAAGGACCAATCTGCGGAAATTGGCAAGAGCAACGAACCAATTTCCTTCGTGAAACGATAAACAGAAGAAAGAGAGAAAGAGAGAGAAAGGAGGGAGGAAGAGAGAAAGAAAATGAGAGGGAAGTTGGGGGCTGCAAACATCGGGCCACGGGGTCAGTCGGGGCGGAGGGTTAATCGACGTTAAAACGATCCTCGTTAACGCGCTGAAAGCGATTTTGCGAAGCTAGCAGACTGTGCAAAATCACTCGTCGCCTGGACCCGAGAGTAACCCAAAAGTGTTAGCACTTTTGGGCTTTCTCTCGATATTTCGATCCGGCAAATCGTTAAGTGGCGATCATAAGCTGTTCGTACATGTTTTTGATCTTCAAATTTCAAAAATCTCTCGGTCCCTCGCTAAATGAACAAATAAATGAAATAAGTTCCTTTTCACAATTGCGATATAACATTCGCGAAGTGATGTCTCGCGAATGACTCCGAAAGAAATGACCTTAATGTGCTCGGCGTATCCTCGCAGGGATATGAAGACCGAAAACATAATTTGGGCCTCGTGCGGACCACCGGCTCGGTCGTCTCAACGACGATTAACATTCCCAAAGCAATTGCACCCACATCGGACAAGAGGATGAGAAAAAGCAAGCAGACCAAATACACGCCATTGTGAGAAAGAGAGAAAGAATATCTCTCTGTGGGCAAAAGGTAATTTCTTTTCTGGAACGGCCCTGCCAAAGAATGGTCCTTGGAACAGGAGAGTGTAGAGGTAGTATCGTTTGTAAAAATCTCGTGCTGTTTTAAAGGATGGCAGCACTGCCCACGAAAATCGAGGAATCTGCAAAAACATGAAATTTGATTTTCACGCTTTTTTTTACTACAGATTATTAAATACAAACAAAAAGTCTATAAAATTAAGAGTGAAAGTCCATTAACACAAAAATCCTATATTACAAGGAGACCCGAACAGAATAAGACACTGCGCCATGATCGGACACCGAGAACATAATTCAGAAACAGTAAAAATGAATGAATACATTTTCACAAAAAAAAGTGTTAAGCGACAAAAAAAATTCAAGTTTTTTCTTAAAAATGATGTCTCACATTGTCTCTCTTTGTTCCATTTCGCGCCGGCTCGTCCTATACGTATACATCGCAATGTTCTATTGGATGTTGAAGGAAGCCAACGCCGAGAAGTTGAATCTTCATTCTTTGATTCTTTTATAGCGAAATATCAGCAGCAGGAGATAAAAGAGACGGGAGTATTTGTCTCTTCGAGTGTCGCACAAGAGATCACCACGCGGCCTCATCACGTGAATTACAGGCCTCGTAGTCGGTCTCGCGGTGCCGAAGAGTCGCGTGGATAGGCGGAGAACGGAAGAACCAAGATGGATCAACGTGACGAAGACGACGACGACGACGACCACGACCACGACAACGATGATTTTCTTTTTCTCTTAACTCCATTTCTACAATAGTGGTCGTGCGACCCCGTCAAAAAGGTGTACATAGTACGGAATCAGATGTAAGAATAATAATAAATGTCAGGATTAAATTACAAGCTGCAGGGAGGAAAGGTTCAGTTAGAAGATTTATTGCTATAAACTAATCAGCATTCGGAACTAAACATTAATTACAGCAAGAAATTAAATTATCATTTGTCCATTTTTGTATGATTAGAATCGATAATTCATTGTCCCTTAATATATATTAATTGATTTTAAATTACAATTATAATTTCGGATTAATTACAATATCATGAGGAGCAGCGGCTGTCTAATTTATCCAACCTAAAGTATCAATAACTGCAAAATCTGAAAATCGACAGAAGTCTAATAGAAATATTTTTACAACTATGAATCTATTTCTAATACATTTATGGCAGTCTTTTCTGCACCAATGGATACGAAAAATGTATGACCATTGTTCTGGGTGACCGGTGAGCAGTGTCTACCAAGATATATCCGCAAAAGGCGAATCACGTCCCGATGAAATGAGGAGCGGCAATGGCAAATAAATCGCTTTGCCCGCGTCACGTCTCGATCCGCGTCGAAGAGAGGAGAGCAAGTGTATAAAGGGCGGAGGGGTGAGGGGGGGGGGTGAAGAGGAAAGTGGTCAAGACCGAATGCTCATGAAATGCTTATGATGGACCCGCACGAACAGCACAAGAGCACTCTCGATTTTCTTTGATCTTTGCCGCACCGTTGTGTACCGTATGGTCACAGAAAGTATGGTTAAAAACAATGAAAATGAAGACTAGATACGGGAAAGACACTGACGAAATTTTTACTGGTCGGCGATTTGAGAGGCTAAAGAAAAAGTTATCATCGAGGATCGTACGAGCTGTGAAATTCCATTTTATCATTCAAACCCACAATATTAATGACAAAACTTCACTTCATAATTTCCAACAATCATATAATTAAAAAACAAATAATAGCGCCCAAATATGACTTCGATCGACTGCCATATGAAGATCTACGTCGTAGAATTCTAACGAGGAACATACACACCGCTGATTACTGGATGGATCTAAATAATCGCATGGTCGATTACTCGCTAATACGAAGTAGAGGCAATGGAGGTAAAGGCTTTGAGGTCTGTACGTGGATAGGCAAATGAGGAAGGCAACGAGGCAGGGGGGAATCGCGTTTCCTCATTCGTCGGTAACGCGATATCGAGTATATACTGTTGGAGTTCATCAGTGTAGGTTTCTCTACGGAGGAAACTGTCGAACATTCGGAGCTAGAGCGAACAGAGGAAGGGGAGTCTGTTACAGTACCAGAGTAGGCTCGAAACATGTAGATGCACATACATACGTCATTGATTTGGATCGAGGGATGCATCTACATCCGCAGGACGCGACAGAGTCGAAATTGATATAGCGGATTGAGGTGTACGACCAGATCGAATCCCTGCAGTCCCAACGATCCGTCGAGCTTCCTCCAAACTCTCGTATTCACAGACACACACGCACACATGGATATGAACGTAACTCCAGGCCCAGGCGAACACACGTAAGCTTACGTACAGCGGATGGGTAATTGAAATTCGCTCACTGGCAATCAGCGGCTGTAATTGCTACGGGCATCCAGCGCGCCCGACCGTTCTACATGATTGATCGTCAGTATATAGGATATCTACAGTCTGAGGAGCCCACCAATCAGGATAACACATTGCGCGTTCCTGATGCATTTACTCTATGTACATATAAATACAACACACATACGTATGTGCTTTCTCGTCGCTGGGTAAACTCATCGTCGTTAGCAGAGATTTCAACTCGATCCATTCCGACGGTTGTCTTGTGTCACGTATTTCCAACTTCGGCAACGAGATTCTTCGCTAAGGCATGTATGTTGCAGTGGTATATTTATGTATGTGTAAGAGAGTAGTAAGGAGTTGAAGCAAAATATGCTGAACATACAGGTAAGATAATCGCATTTTACCCAAGTCCCATGAAGCTTTATAGGATAACCATCGTCGCGTGTTCTAGGTGCATTCCGCTTTAACTGTTTTCTTCAACGGATAAACCTCCTACTAGAACTGTTCGCTGGCACTTCCTAACCTCGCATATACAAGAGCATTTGCTCGTTTATTCCGAACCGCTTCTTCATCATCTTCTTCAACTTCTTCTTACAAAGCTTCTTCGCTCTTCAGTTTGTACTCGTAAGAAACGGTTGTTCAGTGATCGCGTATGGCTCTTTATGCAGGTAAACAGCGGACTTTAATCTCTCAGAAGGATTTCCCGCTCCAATAGATTCACCATCGTCGAAAAAATCATTCTCGAATAATTGAGCGAAAAAGCATTCACGTCTTTTTTTCAATGCAGTTTTAAGTCGCAACCTTCATTGAGGCACATGCAATAAAATTGCAAATTTGATTCCGTGCAACAGCCTCAATTCACTCCGCCATAATGCATATCAATAATGAATACTTTTGATGTGGATTCACCACATCCGTCATTGTCATAAATCGGTGAAAAACGCGAAACGTTTGTTTATGCCGATGTTTTGTTACCGCTGCTGCGAGGAAACCTTCGTGGTCTCTTCCGAAGCGACGTCGTTCCACCGGATACGTTGGCTACATTACATTTATTGCAAATGCAATGGCCAGCCGTTTATTAGATCCGCTACTCTCGAAGGTTATAATTTCGCGCGGGAACGCAAGTCTGTACCACGTACAGGTACACGTGGATATACATGTATAGACTACCGTTGTTTCATACCTTATGTATTATATTTACGAACTTGGGTATACATGTACATTGCGCTTATGCCGAACCCAAGACTCTCGGTCTATCGGCTCATATCGCATGCGAGTAAGAACGAGAGCCAAACTTGCACGATTGGTTGATGCCCGAGTGGCTCTCTTTCTACATAAACATCAACATATATATACGAGATATGTGAAATTGCCATGAGTTGTACGATACACGCGATGCCATCATAACTTTCTCGTACTTTATGCATTACCCATTGCTACTGGTCATCCTATAACTCGCACATATCTATTTTTTATCATGTAAAAGAAAAGTAAATAATAAAATTGGCTTGTCCAAATTTTTAAAAATGATAAATCTTTGGCTGCCTCGATTCATGTGCCCTGAATAGTAGAGTAAAAAAATTTGGCCCTGCAAATCTGAACTATTGAAGTCAGCATTCTTTCTCGCCTTTACCCTCTCTTTCTTTCTCTCTCAAATTTTATCTGTCTCTTTTCCTACAGCCCATCAAAGAATTCAAGAGCTCCTCGAGCGTTTCTTTCATTTTTTTTCTGTACTGGCCCTCACACAACCTGTAATCGTGTATGCAAATCGTCACACGCTTCTCGTGGCCGCGATGTGCCGGATGGGTGAAGCAATCGTCCCGCAATCGTGACTTATTAAGTCGTTCTGCTATTTCACCCGTGTGTGTGTATATGTACAGAGTGACTGGTATTCGCGAATGCTGGATGAATCTCCGGGTGAATCCTCGTGCGCGCACTTTTCGCAAATACTGCTTTGTATGGTGGCGAATATAGGATCACCTTGACCCCCCTACATTATTTCTTCACCCCGTCGCCCGCCAACCCTCTTAGAAGCCTGTGCAATGCGGTTGCCTCGAAGATCACGCCGGTAAGATCAATCGTGATCGTTTTGCTAGGCATGTAGAAAGAAACAGAGAAAGAGCTTCAAATGCCTGAAGAAGCTCTTTCTCGTTAACCGTTCCGCGCCAACGAGGCAAAAAAGTTTGCCTGCGCCTTGGTACATGATTTTCTTAAGTTTTCATCTTCAAATGTGGCATATACGTGTATTAACACGTATACAACAAGCAAAACACTTGGATACGAAGTCCACATCTAAATGCAAATTCCTTACAAAAAATTGAACGAAACGTTTATTCGGTTGCTCGTTTATATTTGCTCGAGCGAGTTCATCACACCTGCTCCAGCAAAATTATATAATTTGGACATATCAAATCATGGACCAGAACGAGAGTAGCTCGAGAATGAATATCGTCGAAAAGTGTCGGGCCTAATACCGTCTTGGCTCATATATGCAAAAGAAGCCACTCGCGTACTTCGCATCCTTGCGAATACATCTCTGCATTCACATACGAGAGAAAAACTATACGACTCAAGCAAAATCTTAACTACCGTTAATGACGATTGTTACTTCATAGTGAGCCGTTCGTAAATGCATTTTTGACGCGTTCAAACCCAGTACACCTACGAGCAAAAGAAAATAACGTATAAGTATACGTAGAAAAGAAAGAAAAATGGAAGCAGCTACTTCGACATCTGACACTCTCATTCGCTGCACAAGCTTTTCATCTGCTGTCAAGTTTTTTTACTTTCGTTGTTATTCACGCAGCGCGTTCACCCGAAAGACTTTTGCTGCGATTTAGTACAGAGCAATATTATGTATAAAAAAAATTTGAAAAAAATCAGGCCAATACACGTAATTGTCGGAGGGGATTTCCATTATACAGCGAAGTTTTATCGAATTAGCTCTATGTAATTCAACACCATTTCAGAAACTTTCCTCGACAGTTTACTTCCAAATTTCCCATTGTTAACAGAACTTGTGAGGTATTCTTTTCCTCCCGTTGCTTTTTTCATAGTGCCAAACCAATTTGTAATATTTCAAAAGTGTTTAGCTTTTGTTTATCTTGACTCAGATTTTCGGAGATGGAGATGAGAGGATAATTCGTATATTACATTATTACGCTTATAAGCCGTGTTCAACTGTGACATGAAAGCGTGCGAGTTTCAACGTCAACTTATAGGACATTGTTCAATATACATATATATATATATATAACTGAGTATGTGTCTATATATCATGTGATGCTGTGCCTCGTTGACGTGGGAATCCTGCTGGGGGATAACCCCCGTTTACAGTATGGAACCCTCGACATGTAGCTTGGCAAATCGCCACGGGGCCCATGGCTAATCAGTCGATCGCTTCACCATATAACTTTGACAAATTCGTGAGCCCCGATGACAGATATGCCATTGACTCAGTCTCCAGGAAGATCGAGCGACATGATATGCGCGTCAATTGAAAAGAGGAAACGAAAATCGTTTGAGGAGAGCCTTCAATTAGCCTACCCGTTTGACACTTTTATTTTTTTTTCCTACTACAACTTATAATCTCTGTAAAAAGTAGATTGCAATCCCAAAAAACTTGATACATTTTTGAGAGAGAGAGAGAGAGAGAGAGCGAGAGAGAGAGAGAGTCATTGATGCGATTGTGGCACGTGCCGTGGGTTCGATTTCATTGCACAAAACACACGACATTTTGTCGATAAAATCGTTGCTAGTTGATCTCGATCAAGGCGGTGTTTGATCGGAAATGAAAATGAATGTAGAACAATGGAAAATAATGAGTTGAAAGGAATGAAAAGTTCGAAAGTAATTATTAATTAATTGAATGAATCATTCGTTTGATAATTATAGTGACCAAAGATTGCTGGGAGCTCGCTATAAAATAAAGAATTCAAAAGTTCCATTCGCCGTCTTTTTGTCCTCGAGACCTTAACCAATGGGGAATTCCCACAGGACGTAACAAAAAAAAATTAGGAGATTCTTTACATCCTGGAAAAAATTCTGGTAAGACGTTAATACGATTGTGGCACTCTTTGCACAGTCATCGAAGCCAATGAAGATGGTCCATTAGCCGATCGCGAATACAATCGGAAAATCCGTAAAACGGAGCATTCAAGGGATTAAGCTTGTCAGGGGGTGAGAAAGAGCAAGAGAGAAGAAGAACAGAGAGACAGAGGAAGAAAGAAGAGGAAGAGAGAAGGCACACTAGAAAATCTCATTCGGGCAAAAAGCGGCTATATTAGGTGGCTATACGAAGTATTATGTCGTGCGAGCTGCTCGTAGCTTTCACGCTGTGATGGTGCCACAGGGTCTCGTCACTTTGATATGTAAATACAACGCACTGCAGGGTACCAAAATGTTATGTGCATGTAATCCAGGACCTTTCGACGTATTCCCTATTCGATATATGTATGCATATACATATAAATACATATATGTGTGGACATGCCTATTTATGTATGTATATGTGGTGTATAGATAAAGGAGATGCGAATGTGGAGATTTGGGAGAGTGAGATGGAAGCTCGAGACGATGTGCATTTGCTCGAACGAACACGCCACAATGGAGAACTGACTATATAGAGGAGAGCGTCAGAACAAACGTCGTCGTGTCGGTGAAGGGACGCGGAAACCCCTACGACGAGACACATAAAAGCAACATATATATGTATATATTGTGACACACGTTGCAAATATCCATGGGAGAGAGAAATACTACAATGAGAGACATCCAATATCGCCGTTATCTCTTCCAACCCCACACACCCTTACCGTCAATATTGACTCGACAGAATTCGCACGTATGTTCCAACGTCAGCGCATATCTATTCGAATACGTTTTAAGATCACTTTGACGGAAAGATTTTCTCTTAAAACACTGAAATATAAAAGTGTGAATACATGCCAATTTCTTCAAAACTGTCAAGCAAGAAATGCAACTGTAACAGAAAGAATGATATTGGAAGTCATATGTAGTTTAGGATCGAAAATTGCAGCTTTCTTACAATTATTAACTCTTATTTTCCTTCGTGCAAAAACTCTGTATATTAAAAACGGTATAATCCAGTAGTCATTTCATATCCAGCAAAAAAAAACAGCATAAATGCTTTAAAAAAAGTTGAGACAAGTACATTTATTCCCCCAAAAAAATTCTAAATGAAAAAAAAATAGATTGAAAAAAACAATTTGACCGAAGTACTTGGCGAGTTTTTTTTTTGCTTAATTCACATAATATATCACTCATGGTCACGAACTCGTCAAGTACTTTGGCCGAATTTTTTTTTCAATCTAATTTTTTTCATTTGGAATTTTTTTTTTCTATCGGGATTTTTGCTTCATACTTATTTTTTATTCTTGTCCTTGTTGTGTAGAACAACTGCATTGTAGAACAAATATATTTTCAATTAATTGAAAGATTTGTTATTAGAGATTAATAAGTTTTAATGTATTTGACTATTAATGTCTTTAATTATACTAAGACTTTTGTAGTTTCAATTTATTTGATGACTTTTTGTGAAGTTATATTTAATTTTTGGTCAGGTTTAAATCGGCATCTCTTGTAAGATTATGGATTTGATTGGTAAATTTTTGTGAGAATCTCTTATAATTTTTTGTGAGATTTGATGTGAATGAGAGAAATTTTGCAAGGTTCGCTTTTTTTTTGGGAAGAAATCACTTTAATAACTTTTTGTGGGGGTTTTGTGCTTAGCGAAGGATTTTTTATCGGAACAACTTTTTGGGGGGAATAAATGTACTTGCCTCAACTCCTTTTACAGCATTTATATTGTTTTTTTTTGGCAGGGATTTGTTAACTTTTGGCTCGGAATTCATAGCTTATTAATTAAACATTTCTATTGTGTACGTACTCGGGTAATACGAAAAAAACCAATTTTTTTTTGGTGTTGCAGCAAAATATGATAATATTTGATGACAAAGTGATTCTCTCAAGAATTGGATCCACAATAAAAAATTTAAAGGTCGCTCAAGCGACTTTTTTTCTAATTTTGACTAAAAATAGATACCTGATCGAATTTTGAGCTACTGTACCGCGACTATATCGTGACTAAAAATGAATTGTGAAGTATTTCTCTAAGAAGTTTTTAAATAAATTTAAACCTCGTAATTAACCTTCAATACTTATAAAATAAACATTTCAACAAAAATAAAATGGACTAAGAGGTTTCAAATTAAATAAAAAATCTACATAAAACAACATTTATGAAGCAAAAGGAAATATGTGAAGTACACGTCAAATTGAAAGAAAAAATTGTTTGGAAAAAAAATCAGATCGAAAAATATTTCATAAAAAATTATACCGGAAAAGCACTCCAATAGCATCAAAATGCATGGAAACTTTTGAATAAAAAAAATTCCAACGAAACGATATTTCGAAACAAAAAAAAAGTATGCGCATAAAATTTCAAGAGCAAGGTCGATTGGAAAAAAAATGTTGGCCAAAGTACTACGCGAGTTTTTGATAACGTTTTTTCATAACAAATTTTATATCATGAAGAATAGTTAAAAAAAAAAATGGTGAGATACTCGTGAAATTCTTATTTTCAAATCAAATATCTTTCAGCTCAAAATGATTTTAAATCAATTGATTCTGTTTTGGGTTTGTTTCATTCAGATTGTGTTTTCATTTCAAAACTTCTTGTGTATTTTGTTTTTATTGGAATATTTCTTCATGTACTTATTCTCTATCTGAATTTCCGAAACAAACAAGTTTATGCTAACAAAGTTGTCGGTTAAAAAAATTTAGATGGAAAGAAAATTTTCGAGCCAAGTACTGAACGAGGTTATAATAACGTTTATTAATCATGTATTGTGTACATTGTGTACATTTGGCAATGAAAAATGACCAAACTACTTTAAGTCAATTGTTTTTTCCAATCAAAATTATTCTTACTTAAGGGGACCGTATGGTCTAGAAATTTGAAAAAATCGATTTTTTTTTTTCGATATGTCGAAAGTATAGTATCTCAAGAATATACTGTGAAATTTTCATGCGGAAATTCTCAATATTACAGCTTCTACAGCCCATAACGCAGGTAGAGAGCGGTCCGCGACACGAAAACGTTCAAAGCCTTATTGGACACAAAGCCTTACGGGGATGATTTTTTAGTTTGCAAAAAAGAATGTGTTTTGCATGTTAAAAAACGTTTGTACAAACGTGCTGTTGATGCGAAAAAAAAACATGCACAAATAAAGAAAGCAACAAAGAAATTGACAGAAAAAGAAGAGGGAAAAAAGACACAGCGGAAATCGATAAATAAAACACCGAAGCGTCAACAATTGACGAATAAATTATTGCAAGAGCTGTCAACTTATTACGGTCTAGCAATTAGACGTAATTCAGATTCGACTGAAGGGATGAGAAGTGAAATATGGGCAGCATATTATCACAAAATTTCAACAGATGAAAATCCGCAACACTCGTACTGTCCTCCAGGTTCCGAATCGTGGTGCAAGTGGCGTCAAAGTGAGGCTGCAGGTACTTTAGACACCTACGAGCACCCACCTGCTCTGTGCGATGAAGCACAAGAGATATTAAAACCAATTTATGAAGAATTGACAGCAGAGACTTTATTGGAAAGGTGTATTGGCAGTAATACGCAGAACAATAACGAAAGTTTCAATGCTTGCGTGTGGCACCTTGCGCCGAAACATCTGTTTGCCGGAAAAAAAATCATTGATATTGCCACTCACATTTCCGCTTGCATATTCAATGAAGGATTTGCATCCCTATTGAAAATAATGGAGACCATGGGCATAACAATCGGGCCACAAGCGGAGCAACTAGCGCAAAACCGAGACGAGCTGCGAGTATCGAGCGCCAACCGTAGGAGCACGGACAACTCCAAAGAGGCTCGGACAGCTCGAAGAAATGAAAGGAGTGAGGAAATCTTGAATTATGAACGTTCCGAAGGAATCCTATATGGTGCCGGAATCGCGGATTAACTGTAAGTATTCAAAATTTGCTCAATTTTTGAAAATATCTGTACCTCAAACTTTAAACTCATTTATCTCGAAACGACTTTTTTCGGCACTGCGCAGGTGAAAACAAAAAAACTATTCAACCGAATCACTTGAAATTTGGATATGTTGTTCACAACATGTATGGCTATCGTCGGAACTACAATCATAATTTTATTTAAATAATTTCTTATTGTTTATACTAAAAAACTAGTGAAAAAAAACCCGATTTTACGAATTTTTTTTCAAAAGCGCGCCATTTTGTCAATTTTTAATTTTTTCGATTTGTTCTAGTCCCGACCATAACTGCACTCTTTCTGATTAAGAATCTTCTTGAATTTTGTGTTTCAGATGAGTAGAAGTCTCGGATCGATCTTCACCGTCCGGGTCGGATTTTTCGAGAGGGTCGTCTTCAATGCCAATTATATGATAATAAACACTGTTTTTTAAATTAAAAAAAAATTTTTTTGTATACTTAATAAAGGTAGTAATAAACCCGAAAAGTTAAAACATCGATTTTTAAATTTTTTAAGGCAAAAAAAAAATCGTGAAAATAGGTGAAATTTTCGTGCTCTAGACCATACGGTCCCCTTAAAGACATACCAACTGCGCTGCCATCAGTGCGAGAGATATAGCTGTTTTCACGTTTCCAACTTTTTTCCTAAATAACATATGTTTAAAAAAATATAGAAAACCACAGACTGTTTTCTCGTTATTTACTCGCAATATAATCCATGTAGAACAAAAGTTAAAAATATAGTCCATAGTAGGCCAACGGTTTATGGGGTTTTTACTGTCCGAAAATCCCGCAAACCGTTTGGTCCGTAAAAAAGTATATTCAAATGAAATGGAACTTTACTCCCGCACTATCACTATACCTAAATATCAGAACTGATGTGATGAGACTAGTCATCATTTATATAAATCTGACTTAATTATCTCACTATCATTATAATCTACTAACCAAAAGTCACGTCTGTCCCTCTAACGAAAAGTCAAAACTGATTCGAAAAAAATATTGGTCAGCTGTCACTTCCACGATCTTTATAACCACTCTAAAAGACCAAAGTCAAAACTGATTCGGAAAAAAATATTGGTCAGTTCAGATGTCACATCCACGATCTTTATAACCGCTCTATAAGATTCGAAAAAAATATTGGTCAGCTATCACATCCACGATCTTTATAACCTCACTACAGTCACTCTATAAACGAAAAGTCAAAATTATTCAGAAATATTATGGATCGGCTGTCAAATTCATGACTGACAGTCTTAAATATCGCCAGAATTTTTACCGCTATTACTAATTTCACTGAGACTGCGAAAAAAACATATGAGCATGAAAAATGTGTGCGAAAAAAGCCACAATTTTTTGATGCAACGAAAAAATATTAATATTTTGAATACGCGTTAAGCTACAGAGTTCTAATTAGTCACGAATGAAAGAGAAAAATAAATAAAAAATACGTGAACCCGATACATCCTCCAAAATGCTGTAATTATAATTAAATATAAGGGAAACAATTTTCGAAAGTTTTCGAAAACAGTTGGAAACGCGGTGCTTCGGGTATATAGTCTTGGAGCGAACTCTCTTTTTAAATGTACTTATCTCGAGTCGCTACCGCGACTCTTGATATAAAATTACTACTGGATCATACCGTTTTTATTTTGATATACCGTGAAATTGCCGTTTTCGTACATTTCCTTTATAAATATTTAATGAACATGTTTTGAAGGATACGAAAATGCTTCATTTGGTTTCGATCGAACATTATGCGCGAACAGTCTTCATCGGTGACGAGAGTATCAATTATTTTGGGTCCTGCACGAAAGAGCGTTGGGAGAAAGGGACTGTTAACGCTTCGAGGATGAACGATTATTTCCAAAAAAAATGTATGTGTTGTTGATCATTATATAGCGACTTAAAGCCAAGGGGGTTGCCCTTGGCGTATTTCTATCGTGCATTGATGCACTCAACCCCCTCAAAACGCGATCTTATGTCTAATATATAACAACATATACATTTGTAACGTCTATGTACCAATATATTTCTATGCATGTGTGTGCATATAGACGCAACTGCAAACTGCTGTACTTAGTATAACGGTGGCCCAGATCACGCCGTGTGTAACTGTTCGCGGACTTGTTTTCTCGAAGGTGCGGCTCTCTCTCTCTCTCTCTCTCTCTCTCTCTCTCTCTCGCGAGTACTTTGGCGTACGTACATATATTGGCATCCAGTATCCTTAAGAATCGAGCAATAATATACGTATGCAGGCACAATTGAGAATTTTGCGACAAGAAAACTTTGCATATGAAAAAAATATGTTAAACGACAGCCTTGTGAAATATAAGCTAGAGAGCAGAGAATGAGAGTCGAATCGAGTTGAGTAATATGGCATCGCTATCGCTCGTCGGCAATCTTTGATTAATCGGACCTTTCAAATTACCACAGGACGGTCACACCCGTCGAATGAAACGACTCGAAATGATAGCTGTCTTACGATATAACCACGCTCACTCGCATGCCAAACCGCAATGTCGCTGATACAGAGAAAAACTGAGAGAGAACCCTTCAAGTTATTCCACACACGTATAAAAGCTCTACGCGTATTGCCTCTTTTTTTTCGAGCATATATATAATATTGCGTGTATATATATCATGAGTTTGCTACCGTGCTAATATTCAGTGTGTATGTGCACTGTGCACATAACCACATGTCGCGAATGTGCAGCTACCAGCACCGCATAATGAACGTCGTTTAATGTTAACGACGCCATTTTCTGAATATGGATATCAAGCAGCCTTTAAGTTCAAGAGCTCATGAATTTTCATAGTTGACCATACGAAAGTTTTACATGTTTTTCCTTTCTTTCATTCCTTCTTTCTCTTCGAATCCACCCTCATGTATTTACGACTTATTCGTGTGCCAGAAGAGTTTTACTTCTTAATATATACTCACCACAATTTCGTTATTCGAGCACTTGCGAATCGTTTATCAACCGCAAATAAATACTGGAAATTCGCGTAGTTTTTTTTTCTACTTTTCCTAATAACAATCATCCTGGATGCGATTCGTGAACTCTAATTAAGTAAATTAATGTGAGGGGCTTGTACGTGAGAATTAAATTGAATATGTACGACCCCGAAGAACAAAAGAAAGAAAAATACGCGACGTATATACGATAATTGTTAAATATTAACTCGCTTATATATATATATATATATATATATATACATATATTTATATATATTCAAGTATATATGCATAGACACGACAGAGTCGCGGGGGCCATATATAAAATTGCAAATTGTTTCACCTGCGAGAATCGTCGTGGCGTGACTTTGGTGACGTCATATTCTCGTGCTTGGAGGCCACAGGTACATAAGAACTTCCCACCGCGTTGTACAACCAAGCGCGGGCAAAAGCCAGATAAATTTTACGTTGTTATACATACGGATATGTATGTATATATATATATATATATATAGAGGTACCTGGTAGCGCAGGTGAATGGGCGTGGACGGTTCCTCAGCCAATAACAACGTAGAGGCGGAACCAAACCTGTGAACACTATTTTTGTTCCAAGACAACTTCGAGCAGGGATACCGAAGGAATTCTACACAGTATTTTTCCCCGATATATCAAAAAGACTCTTTATCCACGACTCAATCTTTCAAGAAAACAATTGAAGAGAAAAAAAGCATTTGGGGGTCGGAAATTAATTTACGGATTCGTCGCCTGCAAGTTTCGCGTCCTTGCGCAATATTCTCTCAATGGTTCTCTCCTTTACACAGCATTTAATAATAATACAAATTAAATAAATGGACCTCCCGAGAAGTTAATATTACCGAGGTTGGCACGCCAAGAAATTCATGACCCGGTAAAAGAGAGATATTAGATACACTCCGAGCGCAAGGGTAGATACTGCCATCACGAGAGCAAAGAGCCCAAACACACAGAATTGCCAAAGAGAGAATGTCCTGTCTCCACGAAGAAGTGTCCTTTTCAATCGTTCACTCTCTCGAGATTACAATAATTAACGTTCTCATTTAACCTCATCTCCGAATCTCATCTCGAAACTACAGTGTTATATCGCACGTCAAGGCGTCAATTGAGTGAAACAATAAAGCCGAATTAAAATATCTTTTGAACTTTTGTTATTTCCTGGAAATTAATGGCAAATTTCTGAGCCAAAATCTGCAAATATTTGATAAATTAGGGTTCTCAAAAGAAATAACTCGAGGGAAAACGTTCAGCGTTCAATTTCGATGCTGCACCAATAACAAATCGAGGGAAACGAGGGAATATATAAGGCTAATCTTCTACTTAACTTCTACCTAATCCGAAATGTTCTAGTTCTGTGACAAAAAAGAATACTTTCAGGGATTTCATTGATTTTTAGACTGAGCAAACTCGTCACATAAAAGTTATAGGTACTCCCAATAGGGAGCATCGCCTGCTGTCTCGTTTTTTCCATTCCATATATTTCCCATCACCATCAAAAGAGCTCGAGCCTTACAAGCTTGCGCGTCAAATTTTCTTTATTACGCCCTTTTTTATGGCAATAGAGAATATGTACGTCAACTGAATACCGCGAGAGTGCACGAGATTGAATTCTCTCACAAACAACGAAATAATAGTTTGCAAATCCTTTAACGGGGTCCCACCCATCGCACGTGCTAGCTTGGAAACCGGAGCACTGCAATCACTCGTTTGATGCTTTTTTCTCGCTCTTTCCCTTTTTCTCTCTCGATATCTGTCCTCGTTTTTCGCTTCTTTTAGTGGTCCCCAAAAAATATATGTCTATATGTATTATGTACGTTTGTACTATGGTATAAAACCTCCCGCGACGATAATTCGATGCAGGGGCACCCAGAGGTCCGACGTTGGACCCCCGGTGATTCTTCTTAGCGTGAGAGGGCACCAGGAGGGTGGGGTTACGCCTCTAAGATTCGAGGCAAAGGGTGCGACTGGCAACTTTTCCTTCTTTCTTCGCCAACCATTTTTTTTCTTTCTTTTTATTTATTTATGAATTTATTATACTCTTTCTCCGTCACTCTTTAGTTCACCAGACCCTTTACAATAGCCGTTATAAATGCACTTCTTTCGGGATCGCTCATCGCGTCATGTTGCAGCACCCGGAACAAGCGGGAGATCGGGTCTCGCGAAGAAAGAATCGCGAACCCGTTTCGTTTTCCCCGCTTCGTCTAAACCCGCCCACCGGAAACAGCTGGCGCAAGAACTATGAATGGTCAGAAGGCGGCGTTCCTACCAGTAAGATAGTGCCACGCACAACGCCGAGTATCCGATTACCAACGATATGAAAGAATTGAATTTTATTTTGAAATATGTAGGTATAACAGAAGATTAAATTGACATGGGTGACCGTTTTTAGACGTACCACGCTTTCAACGTAAACCCTTCGACGTGTTCAACCGAGGAACAGCCTGAACAAAGAAAATGTCGTTCAATCGCATTAATAAAAAAGTAAAAAATGGTTGATGAGGGACCAAAAACTAAAGTAACGTTTTTTTCTAAAAAACCTGAAGTTCAATATACTTGGAAAATTATTTTTCAATTTACTCGAGACCCAAAAAACCGATAAGAAAATTATTCATTCATTTCATGTAAAAGTATATTATCAATCAAGATAATTTTTCAAATGTTCAACCATAGTTGGAGTTTTAGAAAATATGTCGTTACAAGGATTTAATTGCATAGTTAGCAAAGTTGGGTTAAAAAACTTTCAGATTTCCCGATAATTGGGTCTAGTTTGGATCGTTATTGTATAACGAGCCTAAAGTTTGTCCCGATGATTGATGAGACAAGAAGAAGAAGATGGAGATGATCGAACGGCTTAGCTAATTGAGCGGAAGTCACTCTGTGAAGAAAAACGAAGAGAAGAGTTCTATAGGCGCCGTTTTTTCTTCGAGGAAACCGCGCATCGCATCTGCATCACTTTTAGGTTGGTATAGAAAAAATTATAGACTGTCTAGTAAACAGCAAAACTATCTGCGGCGTGCTGCTTCGTTTTTCTGGTAAAGCAGATGACGCCGATTTGTTTCGTTCGAAAAAAAAAGCGAAAGAGTATCAGACGCGCAGCGTGCGCTCTGTAGTATTTGGACAATGAATCAAACATCTGTGGCTCGAGTTGAAAGTGCCTACTAAATTTCTACAGCCTCAGAATTCTCTCTCCAAACATCATTTCTTTCTCATGTTACTTCGAGATATCTCAAGATTTAGTACTACACCGAACACGAGCCTTTTGCCGTACACGAGTCAGCGTTAAATTAACACCTCATGTGGAAAGCACGTGCCAAGGAATTCTTGTCAAGGAGAAATTCTCTAACGAGAATCCTGTAAATTAAATGTTTCTGTCATCCCACTCGAACGTTTGAATACTTTTGCTATGGCTAATTTATGCGTCGATTTTTTCCTGAAAGTGAATTTTCTTCGTCTTTAAATCAACTTCTTTCATCAAATGACAAAATTTCTGTAGTTAAAAAAAATCGTTAATAAACCTTCTCCGAATTAAGCAAAGTATTAATAAAAAAAAAAAATAGTGTTTGCGTAGGTTTCAAAAAAGAGTAGTGATCTTGGGCATGGGAGTAAAAATCCTTAAAGATCACAAATTTTTCGGTACCTTCGCAAAAAAAGTTTTTATTTCAGAAAAAAAACCGCCAGGATGGAGTAAAAATAAAAGTTGAAGCAAAAAGTTCTTCACAGCACTTGAGTAAAAAGAACCTGTTGGCAACCATGGAATTTTCCTGAGGTCATTATGGCAATCAACTCGCTAAGTAGATGGTAACCTTTGCAATATGTGCGAGAATCTTTCGGGGATTTGACGAAAAAGCGTTTAAAGAGGGCAACATGACAGGGAGAG
This sequence comes from Rhimphoctona megacephalus, assembly GCA_963989365.1. Classification (NCBI taxonomy): domain Eukaryota; kingdom Metazoa; phylum Arthropoda; class Insecta; order Hymenoptera; family Ichneumonidae; genus Rhimphoctona; species Rhimphoctona megacephalus. The sequence continues at coordinate 19,752,179 of OZ022417.1, forward strand.
ATAGTTATCGGGCGTACAGGCACAGATTCGAGAAAATGACTGCACAGCTAGAAGAGAGGTTGCGGCAGAAGGTTTCGACCAACGTAGAAAAGAAGAAAGAGAGAAAGAGAGAGAGAAGAAGGGCGATGAACAGGAGGAACACGGTTCCAAAATTTCTTTTGCCGACAAAAGGAAAAAAAATGACCGTAATAATGGGGCGGTGGGAGGAGTTCTTTTTTTCCTTTCTCTCTCTCTCTCTCTCTCTCTCTCTCTCTCTCTCTCTCTCTCTCTCTCTCTCTCTCGCTCTCGCTCTCTCTCTCTCTCTCTCTCTCTCTCTCTCTCTCTCTCTCTCTCTCTCTCTCTCTCTCTCTCTCTCTCTCTCTTTTCAGTGCAAATTCACTGAGGAAAATTTTTCCTTTGTCCGATCTGCCGCGTTCTTTCTCATTCGACGCCTCTTTTGCAATTTTAAAAAGAGTTTTGGATCCCCTTAACCAAAAGACACTTGGTCAATGGAGTAGGATGTGCAATATATACATATATAAAGTACAAAAAGCCTTCGCATACTGTTTGCTCAACTCATTAGGCGCGACCTAATGTGTTATTAAATTCGTAACAGTCGTGCGTTTGACCTGTTTAGTGTGGCTTTTGCTCGTCCCACCACCCAGTATCGAAGATCCACCGAGGTGTGCTCATGTTTTAAACATGTATCTATATGTATATGTATTTATTCATCACTTCTGCCACGTTTTACGACATTTCGCGGAAGCATAGATTTTATATTCCCTCATTGTGTTTTATGACCACGTGCATCCAAAGTTTTCTCACCCGGTCAACGCGTCCTATCAAAATTTATGAAAATTCTTCCGGCAACTCAATTACGCGAAATTTGCACCTTCAAAGAAGGCATATTAAGGTCAACGGCATAATTCAAACAGTAAGTTGTTCGAAATTAATTTGTAATCGATGAAGATCGAATGAGGGTGCAACATTGAATCTCACGTAAAATTTAATCGCAGCTTAATTTGACTTGTTTAAAAGAGCTTCTACAAGTTACATTAACGATTCACGAAAAAATAGTACTACGTTCCAATGTGCTGAAGAGGAAACGCCTACATTTAACGAAGTCAAGCTCTCGACGAATCTAACGAAGCTTCGTTAGGGGTTTTTGGCTAAGGGTAAAATTGGCCAACGCAACATCCGTTAGGTTTATTTTTGCTCTGTACGACGAGTCTACGAAGTAATTCTCGCGTACCGGGTGTTTAATACCGTGTTATTTTGTTCTTTCTTTTCACGCACGTACGTGACTGTTTCGTATTTTTTTGTTTGTTTTATTCTCCCTCTTCTCGCAATTGACAAGAAAGAGAGAGAAGCGCAAAATCCAACGCCTACCGCTCTCTTTTCATCCCCCGTGATGACATGTGGCTAAACGACTTACCCGTTGTGCTTACTTGTGTATTTTTCATATATACGTGGCTATGTGTGTGTGCATGTCACGCCCACGAGACGACCCCGTCGAGATAATTCCAGTTCTATACTCTCTCTCTCTCTCTCTCTCTCTCTCTCTCTCCAACATGCTTCGTTGTAGCGATCATCATGCCCCATAGTAATATTAGTGAAGGAGCCAACACAGAGGGCACAATTTTCTTTGAGTGGATAACGCGCGTGTGCTACCGTCTCTTTCTCTCTTTCTCTTCCTCTTTTGGTCCTTGATCACACCCTGCGGGGTGTTGCCCGAGAATACACACAATCTCTCTTATTTCTCTCTCTCTCTCTCTCTCTCTCTCTCTCTCTTTTTATCTTTTTCTCTCCTTCTCTCTCCTCTCTCCCTCTCCCTCTCTTACTTCCAATAAAAATACATCTCGAATCGACTGCAACACACACATCCTCAGAAATCAGTAGTGAAATACGTATGAGCGCGGTGAACAGCACGCGCAAAGGCGTATACCGCGAGGGGTTTCTCAAAAACCGCCCCTGAACGACCCCTAGGAGGTCCAGGGCGTCGTTGGGTGGTGCACGGGTTAATATGCTCACCCTGTGACGTGACAAGAAGAAATATATAACACAACGTGTCCATGACACCACCAGAGACTCTATGTGACCCAATAGTATTTCAATTATGTAAATTTGGGATTAACGATCGATCATTTTTACCAATTAATCAATTTGTTTAAGATTATTTTTCAAACTTATAAAAGGATTATATTTAAAAAATGTAAAATCTAATATAAAATCACTTTTTTGAGCTTTCCAAAGCGTTTTAATAAATACCCTTTCTAAACCTCCTTTAGCAATAAAGAATAATAAAACGAAGAAACAAGACTACGAGAGGTTTTTGCTGAATCCTTCAATTAAAATTGCCCAAATTCATCATTTTTTACCAGATAATTTATTCAATTTTTTAAAAGATTTGGCCTGCTCCGAAATAAATTTTAATTAAGAGCTTTTATTCTTCCTCTTATTACTGAGCCGGAAGGAGAGAATCATTTTAGGGAGAGAACGTGAATGTGCGTAACACAAAAGGACCGGTAGCCAGCAATTGCAGAACGCATAAACCCACACGGCTCATTAGTGCGGACGCCCGCGAATCATTCTGGCTCTTTTATAGTTGTAGGTGGTGGTCTCAAGTGAGGATATGCTGAGGAATCCGGCCATATATTTTTCCCTCACGCCAGATAGGCGGATGTCCTATTCTTTACGAGGAACATAAAATTCTATGATATTCGAGAGGGTGTAAATCTACTGCGTTTTTCTTCTATTTTCAAAAATTGTTCGCAATGTTAAAATATTCTAAATTAATGTAAATATATTAGACAAAATGCTATCAATCGTTAAAATTTTATTTGAACTAATTATAACTTCAATTAAAAAGTGCACTTTTAATTCCATTTTCAGCACTAAATTACAGAACAAAAGCTCTGACAAATAAACTTACTTTCAAATTAGCCTGTCAGTGAATGTGAGTATTATGGCGAGTATAAATGGGGAACAAATTCATATTACAAATCAGAAATCGAAACAATGTTTAACTTTCATACGTATATCTAAGGAGGCAGCTGCGTCTTGACGCCAAATATCAAAAATAAAAGTGCCCATTTTCCCCTCGCATTGAATTGTCATATTAAACTTTTGAGAAACAAAAATAGACGTTAATAACTTGAAACATATGATGAAAGGCGATGAAATTGTCTTACGAAGAGACAGTTTTAAAGAGACTTGTGTAAACACTTGCAGCACGATTTGTCGTTCAAGGTAAACTTTTTCCTGCCCATCGAATGATTGATAGGGGAAAGAAAAAAATAATTCAAAAGACGGCATTAAAGTAAGATATATATATATATATATATATATATATATATATATATATATGTTTTCAATATAGAAGAACTGCTGTAGCATCACATGTAATTTTACAGTGGTAATAATATGGGAGCGAACAGTTCGCCTTGCGTGAGTTCTATAAATATAAAAGCGCTCCATTCTTGGGATGTGGTGAGAAAGAGATAGATGTAATAAATAAATGCATCCAGGCTGGGCTCGAAAGCCACTGCCGTTAAGTAATGACATAGGTACGCGTAACGTCTATTGCAAATCGTACGTTGACATTTGTTATAAACCATAATGCATCTTATTGTATACACAATACTCGTACCAAGTCTATTTCTTGCTCGATTGTTCCTTCAATAATAAATTGAGTTTATAAAAATAACTCATCACGTGGAATGATATATTTTGCTCGTATTGAGTCATTTACTGATTGCACATTTAGGTTTTATTATTAATTAGAGCGAACAATAAAACAATGAAATTTTTTTGAAATGACAAGTGTTTCATTGTGATATACAAATTACGAGAAATAATACGAATAGAAATTCATCCATTTTTTTCTCCCATTAATGACAGTTCAAAAGTAAAGAAATTTTTAATTAAAACTCTTTATTTTATTTTTCTACAATAAATCACCTCTTCTAAAAGTACAAATGGAAAATTATCAAAAAAAATCTTTTTTTTATTAGAGTAACACAAAATTTGAAAACTGTCTCTTAGTTACTTTGATGCAGTCTAAATTTATGTGTTGTAACGACAGAAAAACACGAATGAGAAAAAATGGAGAAGCGTTTTTAAAGCATGTTGATGAGAGTCGTATTAGGGAAGGACCCAATGAATATCTCGTTACAGTAGGTTATTCACTGTTATTTAACGTAACAAAAAGCCGAATGAATATACATGCTCGGATGCATATACATTCAAGCTTCAATACTTCAGAATGGCAAAAGGCGCGGAAGCTACAAATTACAAAACATGCAGCTTTAATCGTCCTATTGCTAGGGTGGATATGGAGGATAATATTAGTTCGCACACGTTCAGGTAAACCGCAGCTCATTGTTACATCGTTCGTAAGCTCGGAAATTTGTATATCGTGCATTGAAATATATACCACACTATAGCTATACAACTATACACATATAAATATACAACAGTATATTTATATGTGTATAAATAAACTATATAATGTATTCGGAAACATCGGTTAGTTCCTATGATATATAACACATCATTCTCACCGCAGTACAGGGCAATTGCTCGACTCCGCGTGGCAATGAATTAAATAATTACGTAACTGCGGCCTTCAACCACAATTAACCCGTCAGCAGGCGCGCTACGTACACTTTAAACATTGGGCGCGCGATGAGAGATTTTCTCACATGTATAGCTTCAAGTGTTTAATTTGATAAATAGGAACTTGAAAACAATTTCGCTACAGTGATTATGGCTATTAAACATTTTTATATTTAAAAACCATAAATACAATGATAATATAATTGACACTAAAAAACAGAAAATAATCATTTAAAAAGTTCAAAAACAACAATTCAAAAAATTTCTTTTTACTCTTCTGTCATACAGAAGAATAAATTTGGTGAAGATAAAAAAAAATTCAAATGCTTATGCCCCCATGTAGGGCCTTATAAAGGGCCCAAGGTCGGCCCAGTGCCGGCAGCCACCGCTCCGGTCTTGGTGCGGTAATGGTAGCCAAGATTGGCGAGATGGTGGCTCAAGCACAGATGATAACTTCGGCCCGTTACCGATTGTCGTTCTTGGCCCAAGAATGGCCAGCCCATTGTTGGAAGGTTTTCGGTCATCAGCCGATAATGGCCCGAGACTGATAAAGTTCGCTCGGCCGATCATTGGCTACCATTCAAGGGCCGACTGTCGATTGGACATTGGCAAAAATATTCTTTTTTTTTGTACGGCAGCCGATAAACGCCCAAGGACGGGCCAAGCTTGGCAAAATATACTCGGCAAGCCATGCGTGGGCCAAGCACTGGCCCTGTTGTCAAGCCTGGTGTTTCCTACATGGGCCATTTGAAATTTTCGAGTAATCATCGTTTTAATATAAGTGTGAGAAAAAGTCTCATAGCTCACCTGCTGACGGGTTAACTGATTGACACGCGAGGCGAATACGAGAAAAGTAAAAGAGAGTTGAAGATATGTATATGAAGTAGATTCGTAGTTTTTGAAAAATGCAAACATATATTATTGCTAGCTTTCGACTTCTCCCATGTTTCGTTATAGAAATATAATTCAAAGGTGAAATCATGGATAAAAGAAACTGCAATTGCTGTAAAAATGTTGGTAGTCTCAATTGAAATGTCGAACAAAACCTCCAAATCAATCTCCGTCTTTCGATTCGCTATTTAGTTGTGACCACTTAAAATTTCGAGATTTTTGGGTTCCCGAAAATTGGCTTCGAAGGGGCCGATAAGAGACGATCTTCTTTTCGACTTTCAGAGTGCTGCGATTTCCTCAAAAATGATGCTTTCGAGATAAACGAAGAACAATTTTTTCCGTTTTTTCATCAGCTTTTCTGAGTTTTTTTTTTTCAAAAACATTAATTTCCTAACCGATGATTGAGATAATACCGAAGAAGTGTTAGAAAACCCAAAAAAGTTCTTTTTTATATTAGCATTCTTACGAAATTTTACTTTAAAAAACGAATAATCAGAGATTTCGGTATTTTTGTGTCAATATATATCAAAATGAGCTGCTAGATGACATGGAAAATTAAAAAATTTTCACTAGTTTGGACCCTTCACAAAAATAGCCGTGACGCTTTTTTCTATTCGAGGTTGAGATTTCACGGATCGCTTTTTTATAAATTTTCAAAGTTGACCTTCGATTTTATGCACTTGTCCACCGACGAGGTGTTTCTTTTCACGTTTACGTAATAAACAAATATATTGAAATGCCATAAAGCCTAAATTATATTTATGGATTATTAGCTTTAAATCCATGAAATATTCATTGAAATTCGTGGAGTATTCTCGATTTATAAGTGGTCAAACGTACAGAGATACAGAGGAACAAATTTTTTTCCCCCTACAGATTTATATATATGAAGAAGAATTCTATTACGCTGTATAGTACTGCAAGAGACTTAGGAATTTTTTCCGCTGTATATACAGATGAGTCAAGTAATTGCATCGTTGAATGAAGCGCAAACGAGAGAGACAGGAATGCAAGAACCCTTTTTCACATGTAGAAATCACACGCACCCCCAAGCTATATGTATTTATAGACAAACAAAGTGATGAGGCTACATGGGCTTGTAATTTATTTGCAATTTGCATTCTATTTGCCGACTGGATTGATCGCGATGCAAACAAACGTTGGCTGGATAGAATTATGTCTGTGTATGTTTGTCGTACATATAAATTATGTACGGATTTGTTTGTGTTCTTGCGAACACGTACGCATGTGAGATTCGTATTAGCACTGGACGCTAAAATGCTTCACGCAACAACAATCAAAAGCATTGAAAAATTGATCGATGACTTTATTAAATATCCAACGAACGAAAAACAAAATTAAAACAGCAATGACGGGGCTCTAATTTACATGATAATATAACATTATTTTTATTCTACATTTTGAAAGGCTTGAAAACTTGAACGTAGTCATTTTAGATCGGTACGAAAAACAGTAATCCAATAATAATAATAAAAAATACAGAAATGGCTATTGAAATATCCCCCCTCTATTTTCTTGCACGATCTGTTGCTTTTCTTTTGGTAAATGACTATCGTTAACGCCTTACATACGTCCAGCAGCGCCTAAAACTCGCTAAAAGAAAAACTGTTTTTAGAAGAGATAGCAATAGAAATTAATAAAAATAATTTTTACACATTGTTTATTAGTATTTAAACTTTATAAAAAAATTTATTTCATTTTTTTTTTTCAAAAATTACAACATAAAAAATCACGTTTCCCGAAGCACTATGAAAAAAAAGTTGCTCCACGGTCTGCATCATTTCTTCTTGAAATGCTGATGGATCTGCAAAACGTAAAAAAATTCTTATAAAATAAAGTTGTAGTTATAGTCTGTCGAGCCGGATTTTTGAAATTCGAAAAATTTTGGCAATTTACGGCAGTTTAAAAAAAAGAGTGCATTTTGTGTCACAAATGTCACACTTTAATTATGTTTATAAAATTTTTTAATCACAACATCAAAAATCCGACTCGACAGACTATAGAGAAAATAATTTCGAATATTTAAAAAAAAAAGCATCAAAAAATATTAAAAACTGTATGAGTTATCATGCAGACCGTGCCAGAAAAAGTAGTTTTGAGAAAAATGCATTTAAAGTTTCAAGTGCGTTTCGCTCTAGACATCTACCTGCGCGCATCAGACTCTCGTTGGGCAGTCACATTTTCTATAATAACTTTCGATCTATGGGGAATTTGTACAATCGACTTACACAGAAATACGCCTAAAACTATAGAGAATAATAATCTGTAAAAAAAAATCGATTTTTTGAAAATTCTGGACGTATGTAAGGCCTTAAATGATATCTAAAAAAGATAGCTCTATTTCTAGATTTTATGCTCTCAGATCCGAGATTCGTATCTCCAAAGTAAAATCGATAACATTGAAATGAATTTGTTCACACGGTGGATCTTAATCACGTGTATGGATCAATTAGCGTTATCTTGTATCGTGAAATTTTTAAAAGTTTAAGGTCCTGCGTACCTGGCGTGAATAACTCTACTTTATGTCTCAAATAAAAGGCGTTAGAACTCCAATATCTCTCTGTAACAATGTGTTCGTGCTAGTGTATATTTGTTCGTTAGATCCTGAATCGGAGACGTTGGTGTAACTTCTTGTCGGAACTCATCGAGAAAAAAGAGAAAGAGAGAGAGGGGAAAGATGGAGAAAAGGTGGCGAGGTGGGTGAGGGTGGCGGCGCCAACAAATCCTTTGAAGCTCAACCGCACCGCGCGCTTCTTCAGGTAGCCACAGACACATTAGTCACTCCTTCATCTCACATCTTTTTTCTCAACGTTCTTCTTCTGTATGATCTTATTCCCTCTTTTGCTTTCTTTGTTTTTCTCTCTATCTATCTTTCATTCCCTCTCGCAGTTTCTTTTTTTAACTCTCTCTCTCTCTCTCTCTCTCTCTCTCTCTCTCTCTCTCTCTCTCTCTCTCTCTCTCTCTCTCTCTCTCTCTCCCCCCCCCCCTCTCTCTCTCTCTCCTCTCTCATCGTCTTTGTCTTTCTCTATTTTCAGAGGACCATAACCGCGAACCCGGTACAAGAAGCTCGTTCATCTCGATCTCGTCTCCACGGGACTCCACGAGGACGAATGGGGGATGAAGGGAACCGCGCGAGAGGACTAGCACCAAAGATATATAGATATTTTTCTACCAGCAGAAATAGAGAGCCCACATGCAGCTAAATGAGTTGCTCCTAACTCTTAAACGGTCACCGACAAACGCGTGTCAACTACTATTCTCATTTGTTTCGTGGTTGAATCCCTAGCCATTAAGGAATTTGCTCCAAGTGACTCAATCTTTGGATTTTCGAGATAATCTATAAAATCTTATTTATCGATCCTTTAAATTATGTTGATTTAATCGGTAAAAAATTTCGTCATACTTTGCCAAAGATTTTGTTGTTTAAAATAATTATTTTCTTTTTGTTTGACGTGAAAAGATAATAGAGACGAGTGCTTATAATCGTGGCGCCGAGGTCTCAGAGGTCGGGGCCAAATCACCTTCTCATTATGAAGTAATTAAAACCCATTACTAATGCCTATCCTTTATATTGGTGCGATGAACACAAAAAAAAGAAAAGAATAAACAAAAAAAGTGCTGGGGAAAGAGAGAGATACGGAAGATCGTACAATGAACGAACCGGCAGCAGTCAGACCCTCGTCTCTCGATGAGACCGTGTCTATATCGCTTTATAAAAGAGAAGAAAAAATTGAAGAGTCTCTACGCTAAATCGAAGGGCCAACAAACCAATGAGAATCCTGGACGTAATAATTCAATAATATTTTTCATTTATAATATGCACTCGAGATGGGAAATACATGGGGACAGCGATTCCACTCACGCATTGATATCCGGCCTGAGATGACCATTCGCCAACCCTTTTACACCCTTCTCCATAAACTCAACATTGATTGCTCAATGAAAATTTTTTAATTAAGTTCAAAAACACAGAAATATATGTTACAATAACTTCACATAGATTTTCATTTGCTTTTTTTTATTCGTAATAATTTTAATTCAGTGCATATTCATCTTTGAGACTCAGAAATCATGAGGATCGAGAGAAAAAGGATGAAAGAGTGGAGTCTTCGACAAAATGAGACCGTGACGAAGCCACCGGCGCCAGGTCTGTTCAAACTCATTACACGATTCTCTTCGGCGAAAAATTCTCAGCTCTCGGTCCGACGACCAGGAGGCTATGAAAAATTCACTGTCATACAACATCACCTTTAAAGTTTCGTAGTCCGATGGATTAACGTGAATTATCTCGATAAATCCTTATTTCGAGATTTAATTAAATATTATACTTGTTTATATACTTTATTTTTGATACATCGTAATAATCCTGAGGATGTTACAACGTTTCTGATGTTTCTCAACGAAAATAATGACACCGATCGGTATGCCAAGTCGATGAAATCGTAGCGTGACGTTGTTGATGACTTTCGGCCTGCGTGAAAGGTACACAAAATCGTTACGCACAAACGTACCGTGGCATAGAGCGTTTCTAAAACCCTCAAATGAACAAACCAGTTCGAGGATCATCTATCATCTTAATGGCGCGGGGAACGATTTTTTTTTCAATTTCTTTTTTTTTTTTTTGGCGTCCATGAAACGACGATATATCGCTTGGAGTTAAACATCCTGGTGATACATGGCAGGAGAAAATATGATCCGGAAGCAATAAATTTGTTACTACATTCATTTTTCTCAACCTCGTGAAAATGAAAGAAATATATAATTGAAGCGGAAGAGAGAAACACGCTATGTAATTACGAAGATGAGCTTAATGTTTTGGAAAAAACAGATTTATTTGGAAAAAAGATCCTTCGTAAATGTATGAACTATTGGAAAAATCAATTACCAAAGTAAATGATTTAATTCAATCATAATTATATCGAAATTAAATTGATTGAGCTAAAAATTAATCACAACTATTCACTAGTGCTATTTTTTTATACAGCCACTTAGAAATTTTCAAAAATTTTCTGGTACACTGTTCATCGAGTTATTTTATTAGAAAAATTTTACAACTCTGTACTCATCAGAGAAATTTATGGTGCAAGAGACCATATTTCAACCATAATAGATGTTTCTCTGGGGTGATAGAAATATTTTATGATAATTCGAAAAAATATCGTTCTATTTACTATATTTTATTAGTCGATTGCATTATGTGCATATATTGGCTGCAACAATGATCTTCGCAAATATATGTTACGTATTTGTTACCAGAAGATAGTGATACCTTTAGTAAAATGTATAGAATCTTTTACGATCGAAATAGTGCATTTGATTATGTTCATGGTGGAAGGTACCAATGTGTATATCGATGTAACTTTTTTTCACGTACCTGCCAACCATGTTTATCTTACATTATATTAATAATCGCTACCATGAGATATTCTAATGAGGCCTACCCATTGTAAGTTATTAACTACATATAAATAGTGAAAAAATGGGTAAATTCACAAAAGATCGGGGCCGATTTGAAATTCCGAACTTTAAATGCTCCGACGGTTTAAAATTCCTAATTTTAATGTTCCGAAACTGAAAGCTTCGTAAGGATCATGCGAGCGAAAGTCTACACCAGTTGACTGTAAATGATGTAGAACGGTATGAGTAGCGATAGGAAAAGGATACAAATGTGATTTCTGGGTGGGGGTAAAATTTTCGAATGACGAAATTTCGAACAGCTAAAATAGCGAATTTTAACATACAATTATATATATATATATATATATTGATAACTGTATGTTAAAATTCGCTATTTTAGCTGTTCGAAATTTCGTCATTAGAAATTTTTACCCCCACCCTGATTTCTTATACGAGATAATTTTCAGAAATCGTATGATTGAGATCAACGCTTTATTTGAATGACCAGTAATTCGACTCACAAAACTCCGAATATGTAATATTAAACACGCCACAAATTACCGAAATTTTTATTCTAGAAAACGAACTACATCAGAAAGTTTAAATATAATAAAAGCTAATAAGAGATGCGTCAGGTTCCCGAAAGTTTTGGAATCCAAAAATCATATTTTCTATCATCCAGTTTGCGAAAACTCAAGTTTAGATAGTGTAAGATTCCGATATAGAACATTCAGAACGATGAAAATTCCGAAAACTCACACATAAAGCAGATAGCATGTAAGCCTGACGCGTTTAGATGGCAGCACCACTGCTCTATCGCATGGATTTTCGGAGTTTCGGTTTTCGGAAGAAATTTTTTCGGAGTTTTGATCTTTCAGAGTACTATTCTTTCAAAATTTTGATCTTTTTCGGTAGAATTTTTTCTGAGTATTGATCATCTTTCACGTTCTATTGTAAACATATAATATGAGGATGTTTACACCTATCGGATATTCGTATTTTCGGAACTTTTCTCTGTAGAAACTTTCGCCATTCAGGATCTTGAATATATAACTCTACATTTTTTCGGAACTATGGACTCTCTGATTATGAGAAGTTGATACATGTTTTACGTGCTATGTTTTCATTTTGACGCTTTATCGGTCGGATCGATGATTATTCTCATTTAATTTCATAATGGACTTTTATTTTCGGTTATACAATAATTCTGTTTACAAAATTTTGGAATTGTAAATTTCCAGGTGTATTGTGTTCTAGGTAAATAAATTCAAAATTTTGAGCGTTCTAATTTTTAAAGTTCGGAATTTCAACCCGCCCCCAAACGATCGGTCCAACAATAAATATGTTACAGCATATCATATTTTTTATATCAATAACAACTTGCTTATAGTGTTGCTTGGATTATTTGCTCATTGTTAGGGGTTTTACTATGGCCCATAGCACTTTTTAAATAATACATGGTTAGACACATCATTGGAATCTTATGAATGAATAAACACTAAATTAAGTTAATAATTAAGTTAAATAAGTTAGTTCAATTGACTGTAATATAATTTCCCTGATAATTTTCTTTAGTAAATTTTACCATACGACGTCCAATCATACGTGTTTGTTGTAGATACCATTGACTTTTCTCTCAGTGTACACTAAACCATTATTAAAGTCTACGATTCAATTTATAACTATATATCGCTCGTTCCAAGCCATATTTTCGTTGCGCTTCATACGTATATGTATAGTTGTTGTTGGTGTAAATATAGATTCTAATTTCAAAGAGCAAGACCGCATTTTACATCCGCGAAAAAATTATTAAACGAGAATATGCCTGGATACCTATTTCGCACTGTTTTTTAATGTCCTCGCGGCAGGCAAGAGGGCAAGTATCGTATAGTGCCTTCCTGTACCATAAATCCCACAAGTAAGGAAATATAATGAGCTTCGGTGGTAAAAGAAAAGTCCGAGAGAGTTCTAAGCCCCTTATTATCAAAGTACACATCTGTATACTATCTTTATCTACTTCCTACTGATTTCTGACCAATTTTCCCGATCCCATCACCTTTGGATCTCATGAAAATTTTCATTCTCAAGCTCGATCCATAATAGAAAAAAAAATCAGGATTTTTAACTGCCTTTTATTATATTTTTTCAATTGAAAAAAATTGATCAAGAAAATCCGATTTTTAAAATTAATTCACAAATTCATTTTCTTAAATTACATTTAGATTCCTAGTTTTTATTTTTTCTTTTAATTTGCAGATTAGCGTTGTCAACTTAAGCTCCAATTTAAAACGCTTCAAGAATAGCTGAGATGCAAGGATTCTTTGATGAAATCTATTGTGTACAAGACGTTCTATATTTTTTTTCTTCCACATAACGATCGGTCATTCGCACGGTCACTTTTGAAGATACTTTTCACCGAGAGAATATCGTCTCCAATGATCTTTTGTAGGATTGTACTTCCGCTCGTCGTTTCAGAGACGATCTAAAATGTATTATGCTATTTTATACTGCACGCGTTACATTCGAAAGGGCTTTTCATATTGTGGGATATTTCCTCTCTCGTTCCTTTTTTCGTGAATTGGCGAGAGGGGCCACTTAGTATAGTCTTTTTTCTTGAATCGGACACAGGAAACGATACAAAATTGGTATAAGAGAGCGAGGAGAGAAGACTTATTGAAAAGAAATTTTGGTGGACATGCTGCGTACGGATGGGCGTGGATGGATGAAAAAAAAGAGATTGCACCTCGACTCCGAAGTATTCATCGTTTCTTGGATATGTAAGGCACTAAACTGCAATTCAGCATTGGCTCGTTGCTCAATTATAACGTTCGTGGTCCGTTCTCGCAACAACAACGAAATCGGCACATAAAAATCTTACTCACGCCGATTCCGAGGTAAAATCTTGGCGCACATGTATCTCTAAACGACGCGGACTAAGCGGCGTTTGAAATTCAAGGGAAAACCACCTTTTTACGTAATAACATCAAAGACCATATCCGAGAAGGATTCCGAAGCGAAACACATTAAAGATCTAACGTATCGTAAAGATATGAAATTAAATATCTCGCGATTTATGGATAAATCGTGATGAAGAACGTATATGGCTAATCATAAACAGGAAGAATTACACGTTCGATTGGAAGCGGTATCGAATTGAAATTTTTGTTATTATAGACGTTTCTTTTCTCATTTATGCTTTTCCCTAACCGTCGCTTTCAGCAACATCTGCCGATTTTTGCGTTTCTTCGACACTGACACGTGTTTTCGACAGAAGAACATTGGCATGTAAAGGGAACAATGAAATAACACACTGCCCAATTTTCGCTCGTTCTCGTCCCACATATCTGTATATATATTTATGTATATATACATATTCTTTATATTATATATTGGTAAAAGGATCGACGAGCGATGATTGTAGTCATTACCGGTTATTGGCGCGTCGTGTTGTTAGAATTTGTTCTTGTGCGCACTGTCATTACACCCGTTTCGGGTGTACGCGAGCGCAATCATCGCGATGATACCTTTCTTTTTGTTTTTTTTGCGGTAGTAAAGAAAAAATACTTTTTAAAAATAATTTTATTGCATGGGCGCAGTCGGAGTGTGGAGTTGGGAATCTTGATCGAGAATACGCGTGCCAAAATGTGCAATGATTATATACAGCATAGTCTCCACAATTGATTCAATAGACGAAAGCATAAAATATTTTGGAAAGACAATGATAAAAGTGAATAGAATTAAAACTGTTCATCCTCCATGAATTTTTTTCCTGAACGATTTATCGACAGTCCCAATTCATCCCTCAATTTTTCAACAGAGAAAAAATAGTCAAAGCATATTCTAAAGACACCCTGAAGTCCTGTTCTTATAGCTGAAGAAAGAGTGTCGTGTGACAGACAGGAAGAAGGCTCCGAGGCAAGCTCTAGGTGAGCTCCGATTTCTTTTTGGAAGAGCCGGCAACTTCCGGTCCCTTTTTTCTCTCAAAGGGCAAAAGTTCTCTACCGATTGCATCTACACTTATACATAGATGCTTTCGAGTATGCATTAAGCGTTAAACATTAATGTGTATAGGAATAAAACGTTCGGAATATAGTGCTGAACAAGTGTGATCGTGTTTCGAACACGCGTGCAACCACGTGCCCTTCTGGTACATGAAATACTTTCCATATATATTATGTAGAGGAAAACGACGCGTGCAGAAGATTCAGCAACCGTTTATTATTATTTGGAATATATATATATGGGCACCAGCGCCCTCGCTGACGCCCACGACACACCCTCCACAGAATCAGCTCACTCGGATGACAAGGATTCATAGGTTCATACGGATGTGACAACGAAAGACAGAAAAGAAAACCCGACAAAGAGCACGCACGCGTTTACGGACGTTGCAGTGTTATGCGAACTTTTTGTTCGTAGTCCTACGAAGTCTAGTAATTTTTCTAGTCTTGCGAATGATAGATCGTTGTTGTCAAACTGTGTCTTAAAAAAAAAACCCCCTAGAAAAATGCAACTCTGTATCGAATTCGAAGAACCCCAGGAAGACATACTTGCTGGCCGAAGTGCAGAATATTGCGTTGCGTTTGTTTTTTTCGAAACCTGCAAACATGTTCGCCACCCTCGGCGCCGGGAGTCTTTTTTTCCTGGATTTGTGGATTAAGATGGCTATTACGAATAATAGTTGGCTGTATTACGATGGCAACTCATTTATCGCTGAGCTAAATAAAAAGCTGAAGGTAAAGAGTCAAATGTATATTTAAATGTTGGTGGATACATTACGAGCTGAGAGTCTCAAGAGCATAATATACACGGAGTGAAAAGACGACGAAAAAGTAAAAAAAGAAGAATAAGAGGAAGAAGAAAAGGAGCGTAATGGTGGGGCCCGACGGTTTATACTATGCTGAAAGAGAGCATGAGAGAAGATCCGCCTTCGAGGGAATCACCACCCTCAGGGGCCGGCAATCTCGCATTGAGATCCGGCTTAAACGATAGGCTCTCTCGTCCACCGGCATTGCAAGAGAGCCACGGAACTCTTAATTTTCAAGAAAAAGAAAGAGAAAGATTTATATATATGCAAAGAAAAGGAGTAAAAAAGGTATAGATTTACGTCGAACGTTGAAAAGAGAGGGGAAGATGGTAAGAAAAAAAGAAAAAGAATCAACGGGGGTTTCCACGAAAATACTTTGCGTCTTCTCGTTTCGCGCGACCTCCTCACATACCCGCTATACACCATAAGAAAATAAGAGCAAAAGAAGATCAACGGGCTGTTATTACCATCAATATTTCCATACATCGTGCAGGACGGCTAGACGATGCTAATTCAACCCTCCGCCCGTTTCAACCCTTCCACTCCTATACATATATACTGGATATATACTCTGCGTCCCTTTAACTATGAGATTAAACGTAACTCCGCAAATTGCGTAGGAAACAGTTCAAAGATATATATAAACACGTGTATAACATATCTCGCGTAGAATAAGGTCTTCGCGACAAAATGGCCACTTCTCATCCCGAAGCAGGCCACTTACGTAGGAATAAAAGAATCTAAAAAGAACGAAAAGAATCCTTCACGGCCGGGACCGCCATGATGGTCTGGTAGCCCGCGGACGAATATAAAACGCGAGTCGAGGAGAGAAGATATCATCGAGAAATTCCGCACCCCCCCCCCCCGCACGCTCTTTCGAATAAAACTATAAACCGAAGGAAACAATTACCCTCGCCTACCAACAGCGACGTCGCCTCTCCCTCTCTCCCTTTTTCTCTCCTCGATCTCTTTCTCTTTGCCCTATCTTCGCGGCTGGTGGCACGAAGAAGATGCGGTTAATGGTAAGTGTCCGTGAAGATGATAGAACGGGCGGTGTGCCTTCTTCATCTCTCCGTTCTTATTTTACCTCGTGCCCATCTTAAGTTATTCGCTTCTTCACTCATTTTCCTCTCGTTCCTCTTATCCACGCATAATTTCACTAATTTTGTCAATTTCTGATAGAATTTATGTTTGCAATCATTCGTCAATTCGACTTGAAGAATTCCTTATTAAAAACAAACTTCGTTATTTATCCGTGAAAGTCCACTCGATTCCACTAACGATTGATTCGATTCCACCCACGCAGTTACAATTCTAACAATCTGGCTTTCCATGATTGTACCATCTCGAATTAATCGCTCCGAGTCGACTCATGGTCAATCGTGCGCAAAGGTAGCATTTCATCGCAAACGATCTACACAAGATGTTGATGTTATACCGCCCCTTAAAAGATTTTATATGTTGCAGAGGCAAAACTGCATACAACAGCAAACTCTGCAGCAGGATTAAATCGCGGCCATAGCTTCGGATAGACGTTGTTTTCTTCGCGTGGCGAAGATCACAGTGTTTCATAGAGCTAACTATAATTGCCAACCTCAGCACTAGCATCTCACGCTCTCCCCATAAACTTAACGATCGACTTTAACGGGCGGCCCTCCCGGTATGCTAAGGAGGGTTTCACCGCCATTGCTGCCAACGTTAAAACCATTATCTGCATATATATATATATATATATATATATATACACACACATATAAACATATCTCTACTAAGACACCACTTGCAAGGCAGAATATGGCTAAATTCGTGCTCCGACAATATGAGCTAAAACTCGTATATGTTTTGTCGAGAAAAGGACAACGCAAAGTGACCGTTTTACTTTAACGAGAATTCAACGTGCGCGGTTAAGTCGAATGAATCGAAGAGTCTGAACAATTATTTGCACGGAGTTTTCTAACGTATACGCTAAGTACAGAAAATTAATTATATTGAGAACTTCCGATCATTAACGTGAAAATAAAAACACAATAGCCAAGGCTGAAGAGCCACGTAATTTAATCGTTCCTCGTTAAAATCTGGAGAAAAGTGTACAAAATGGAAAATTCAAAGGATCGTATTTTTCAGTGCAGAATCTCTTCAACTCCGAGGAAGATTATTCACTAACCGTTTTTTAAAACTTTCTTTCTGATGATTATTTCGAATGCTGCACAGATTTTTGCAAATTCCTATGGAATTATAATTTTGCAGAAACAAGAGTGAGAAAAATATAAAATTTAATGGTCGACTAGTATTTGGGTGCGGTATCGATCGTAGAGACATGATTAAGGGGCCATTAAAGAAATAATGAGAGAGCCCACTAAGGAGTAACGTAGTAGCTCTACAGCAGCAACGATTCTTTCAATCCTTCTTCTTGTTTTCAATCTATTCATTTTGCGATGATTACGTATATATATATATATATATATATACATATGAATGAAGGATACGTAACCGTATACGTAAGTTTTCTTGGTACTATGATTAGAGCTCTTGTAGCTCTGACTGCCGATATCGTGAAGCAGCGAAACGCTCTTGCAATTTTAATTTGGCTGTTTTCTCGTGGCGAGTTTCGCGCGCGTTATATGGCAGTGACGCCCCCGTTACGTCTATATATATCTACGTTTGCTTTCAACGTGCCTATCTCAAATCACCTGGTATACCTAACGCGCCGAATAACCCTACAATCTTACGATAACGGACAAAGGTAAAATTACTAGAGGAAAAGGAACAATAAGAAGTGTAGGAAGAAAACAAGGGAAACAGAAAAGAAATCTGACTAGACAGCACGGAATTTCCGTTTGAAATAGCTGCAATGTGGAGCTCTTTTGTCGAGAATCAAACACGAACGTTCATGTCAAATCCGTATCCGACATGAGGGAAGCACGGAAACCGCGAAAATCGCGTGATAAAATTGATTTATATACCCTACTGCGTTTTAACCCCCTCTCTTATTCGTTCTTTTTATTCCTACTCCACGTAACTGCAGAGAATACTATTGTTTCGCTAAACTGACTCTTTTCATCTCCTGTTTAGAAAGTATTTATGTGTTTGATTTTTTTTTGCTGGAAAATCGTACAGGCATATTAGGATCTGTCACATAAGAGGAAACGAAACGCCGGTCGGCTGGTTCATCGCCAAACTGCGGTGCAAAGCCGGTTGCCTATAGCCCAGGCGCTGCTTCAGTAAATTTCACTGACAATCTGGGCCTCGCTGTTTCCTAACACTCGCAACACGCTACAAATTGATATAACTTGCTATCCAGTTACTAAATTTATTAAACAGCGAAGAAGAAAAAAGTTTACGAAATTGGGACCCTACTTTTTTTCTTTAAAAATTAGTATCTGTTTCGTGACATTTTAACTGCGAAATTTTTCATTCTTTTATCGATGACAATCGTCGATTTCTTATGTTGACTTTCGCACAGGGATGGCCACTCATAATTAAATTTGCACTAACGAACTAACAAGCTTTTGTTGAGGATGTTTGCTAAGGTGTTTTATCTTCCAAGTAATCCGATGGCGACCATGTAAGAAATTTTGCTAGTTATCCATTATCCAAGAGGGCTTAATTCACCTATGACTTTTTTTATCTACAAAATAAGGGAAAGGTCATTAATAAGCTGGTTTTTTATAGGTCCAAAAATTGCGCAATGTCTTCAGTCTGCAACATTTTCGGTGATAAAAGCATTTCTAAACATTCCGAAATTTTTATTACAGTGTTGTTTTCGATACTGCAATAATCAGTAATCTTTCCACACTTACATAAAGCGAGTAAGATACTTGATAAACGTAACCGTTCCCTCTTGTTTTCGCCTTCTTGTGGCATTACGCATTCAGTGGCCAGAGTGCGCCATTTTGGCTCGACCATTTTTGCCGATCAAATCTTAATTGTTGGCTGGCGGCTGTCTAAGGAGGCGTGGCCAGCGGTTGGTTCGCGCTCAGCCACGCGATGCACGAACGCATTGGTTTTCTTTCTTTTTTTTTTCCTTTTTGTTGGCTTGCCACGGAGTTCTGAAGCTTGGCGATGACCAGAAGCAAGTATACGAACTAAACAGAACTTACAGTGCGAGTTAACCTAGTAACGAAAGTGTAAGAAGAATGTGTGTTGCATACACGAGCACACAACACATATTAAACATGCACACATACAAATTAAGTAGACAACAAGAGGCAACGAGTGCCCGGTCGCTCGGCTTTCAGGTTTTTCGACGTCTCGTACGAGCGAGACCGCCATACGTTGACGCTCTCTTTTCAACTCTTCCTACAACCCCGAGCGTGTATGCTAATCTCCGATCCAGCAGGCCTGTTCCTTCTCGACCAGCAGGTCGAAGTTTCACGGAGAAGACGTAATTGGGCAGCACGGCGAACCGGCAAACCCCATCGTCTCTTCGACCCATCTACTTCTATATGTATATTCAGTGTCTCGGCATAAAAATTTGAATACAAGAAAAACGTGCTGGGACCGGATGTACCTTGAGCCACTACTACTTGGCATGGCGCATCAACGGCTCGAAACCGTAAGGTTTTTGTTTAAACACTTTAACTCGCAGACTTACGTCGTTTTCTTTGCCAATCGCAGACAAAAATCTATAAATATAATCGCTATACATAGAAGATACGAAACACCAGTGCGATAGAGTCGAATAAAAAGTACATCGAGAGACGAAGTATTTAATGAAACCGAAATAAGCCGCAATTATTTTCATTTGTATCGAATTAAATCGTCATCCTTGAAAATCACAGAGTTCAAAACGATTGGGCGTGCTGCAAGCTCTTGGGGTAATAATAAATATATCAGTGAGCGCCTCGAGGGCAGCATCAGTCAGTTTGCACTGATGATGATTGTGCAGTACGTATGTATATAATATATATTTACATATATGTAGTAGCGCTAAATAAAAGAGAGTCGTTGAAAATATCGGTTGTACGCGTGCCCCACGGAGAAGCGATCGTGGCTATTTCAAACGTAGAAACTCACCCCCCTAGGGATATGTTTAATATTACAAATTTGTAAAGACGATGAAGTGCTGCGTTTGTAATTTAGAATATTCTTATGCACACGTTTCCCCGCGTATATACCGACACAAGCATAAGTCTCGAAAAAAACGATGCTTCGAGGGTGTACATACTCGGGCGAAGACTGCCCTCAGAGAAAGAGGTAAATGCGCGCCATTTGCGAGCACTCTGCAATCGGGTATTGTTAAGAAGTCGTTTCACGAAATGGGGACCGCTATATATACCGAAACATTTACTTATACGTCTATGCATATTCGCGACAAACACTTATTATCCGGTATTGAATACTTCGAATGCTCACTCGAATATATACCTGTAATCATAACGTACATAAATGGTTACGATATGTTTGTAAGCGTAGAGACCGCGGGGCAAAATGAGACACTAAGCCAAAACTGGATCCCTGAAAAATGGCAGGATAAGCGAACGAAATAATACATCACTATAAAATGAAATCAAACATTCTTTTGTCACTTCCAACCATCAAAGTATGTCACGGATTCGTTGTGGTTCGATGCCTGTAATATGCCTGAAATAAATCAAATTCAGAACATACCGATTTCTGATACTTTAAAACTATTTAACATTAATTAATAGTTTTCTATTCAAGTGACGATATTTTTTTGAATATATTTTATATAAGTACTGTCTCATTTTATCCCGGTCTCCTTTATGTAAGATATACTATGATGTGGGAAACGGCGAGCCAAGTCAAATGCTCGTCTCGTCGACGAGTTTCCGAGCTCGACAAATGTCATCATTTAACGGTTGCGAAATTAACGTGAGGCGCGCACCGTCGACTATAATCAGAGTTGAAACGAATGCACCCGGCTTGTGTTCTCTAGTCGGAACATTTAATTTATATATATGAGCATGTGTATACCTATATATATGCATTTGAATATAGATATATGTAATACACGTATGCGTATACGAGGAGCTCCGAAGCGCCCGGTGCATTGCCGCCTGCTGCAACCCACCTAAGGTGTAATGACACGTATTACTCTGATTGGTAACAATTGGTAACAATTGACGGGCGGAACCACGACCAGGAAAGCCACGCTGACTCTCGCGGTGTTCTCTTCCCTCGGACGAGGTTCCGCTACTTTGCTCGTGTTGTTTACGACCCAGAATCCTCTCTCTCTCTCTCTCTCTCTCTCTCTCTCTCTCTCTCTCTCTTCTTTACAACTGAAGCGATTTTCGTCGTTCTCACTCGCTCTCGCAAAATATTACTCCTTAATTGCTCCAATGCATGCTCAAAAGATAATCAAGGCTTTCCGGACCCAATTTCGCTGCATATTCATTGTACACTTTCAGGAGTAAAATGGACACATATTCGGGAATTGCAGCCCATAAAAGCTGATGGCCACCACGCGATTAAAGCTATTCAATGACAGGAAGAATCACTGGATCGTTAAGACTTTCGTTTATTAAATGCGACGAACCGAGATGCCGTCAAAAGAGGGCGAAGTCGACAAATAATTAGCGACGAATGTCGTAAGACAAATTAATGTTACTTCCGGTATTTTTGTTCCTTTTTTTCAAAGTACCAAAAAGTCCGGACTCCGCAATTAAAAGAGCAATTTCATTTCTTTTTATATCTCGAGCAGATATAACGAAACGTTGCGGATTTTTTTCATTTCGACTCGTAAAAAAAGGCAAATTAAATTACCTTCCTTTAACTGAGTTAATTTTGTTTCTTTTCTTACTAAGCCCTGAGAAAAAATGAAAACCTTATTCATATTCGGAAATATAAACGTAGAGACAACGATAAATTCAATATCCAGGATAAAAGCTTCGCGCTAACTCCTAATATGGCGATGCATATATGAAATACCAAGAGCACTCGGGCGAATGGCAACGGGAATAGAAGAGCGAACTATAAAGGAATGCCCTTTTTTTCGAACTCTCGTGTAATCCATGTGGATATTACCTATAAATATATATCTATATATACGTAAAATATATTTTACACGTATACAGGACTTTTCACGCGAGGTTCAAGACAAAATTTCTAATTATAAAAAAATATTATTCCTCCATATCGAGTGCGTCAGTTAATTTTTAAATTCTGAAATCACTTTTAAACCGCAACGATAACAGTAAAATTTCAATCCAAATATCCGAACAGCCCATTCAAAAATTCATAATTCGAAAATGGCGAATGAAAATCGTGATTTCTGCCTTTTTTATTCCGCAGTCGATTAAAAAAAAAAGATTTTCTAAAAAAAATATTCAAAATTGTAAATCATGTTCGGTATACAATTTTTTTTATACGATTTTTTTATTCGGAAAAATTAACTCTCTATTGATAATGTGTGATTGAAAAAAAGTCTGGATTAATTAAGAAATACTCTTATCAAACTTCTAATGAGACAAGATTGAATTTCCGAAAATTCGCACGCTAATTTAGCGTGAAATGGTCCATACGTGGAGTACATATATATTTCTTACAAGATGGTACACGATAATGAAAGAAAAAAAATGAAAAAAGCCCTCAGAGAAAAGGTACCCGCGAACGAGTAGTAGACATCGAGTTGGCGCACAAAAATATAAGAGCAAAACGCGAGAGTCCTATAATCGCTCATTCGTCGTAAAAAGAGAGTCTCAAGAATGAGTGTGGTGTAGTAGAAGGAGGCGAAAGCAGGGAAAGGAGTTTATGAGCGCGTAATGGAGCCGATGGCCCATTATCATTATATTATATGGTCTAATATTTCGAGGTTTCAACGTGGAAGTTGTTACGACATTGTTACAAGACTTTTCCACGGCTTTTTACAAACGATTCAAAGTGTATACCAGTAACAACGAGCGTGTATCACGCACACTTGCGCTCAAATTATACACGCATAATACACATTGATACGAGGAATAAAATACAGCCCGTCTTTGGCACGGTTCATTGAATTTTCATGGTGGGCATTATGAGGCAAACGAGGATAAAGCTGTTGAGAAAAAGCATTATCGGATTCATGCACCCAACTATTTTTTTTTTTTATTCGGAAAAAATCGGCAAATATCAATTCCTAGTTACAACAAAACTTTACAAAGAAAACTCATATTTTGGCTGCTCGCCAAGCCCTGAAACGACCTCGTTAAGAACTTCGACCAAAACTTTTCTTCCTATTTTAATTGCTGTGTCGTTTTTGTCATTTCAATTTTGTCTTTCATCGATTAAAACACGTTTATCTGTATTTTGTAATGACTGCAAGGAAAAACGTGAAAAAATAAATAAATTCTCATCAATATTTTTTCGTCTCAGAAATGAATGCACACGTTCTCGTTACAGCAGTTTCATACAATTTTCTCCTCATTTACAAGTAATGACAGAGATCCTTCATTAACTTCGAGACCTCCGCGAAAAGTGCGAATCGCTGCATTCCGGCGATTGGAAAAAATGGAGTGCGTAATCAGCTCGGCAATCCGATCAATTCTGACCGATATATACATGTATATAAATATAGATATACACACAAAAGTAATCTTGAAAGAAAATGCCTATAATTCAGATCGGGAAGTCTGTAATATTGTCGAACTACGTATAGATGAGAGAAACGATCGTAAAAATATATATCGTCGGTGTCTCGGATAACCGAATCGTTTCGAGAGTTCGCGCTGGCAAGATGCTCTCTTTCTCATCGTACAATATGAGCCTCTAATACGATGTGCAAATGTGTATGTATAAATATAAATATGTGTATGAAAAGTGACGTCAGCGGGTGGGTAGATCTGCGGTCTCCAAATTACAATATCGTTAAAACGACCGAGTTCGGATCATGTTTCGAACGTGAGCAAAACTTCAAAGCTCTTTTTTACTCCTTTTCTCTTTCCCTCTTAGGCTTTTTTCACGTATATTTACTATATCTATGGATGTATACCCATTGGGGAATAGACCGTCTGATTATATGTATTATATGGGCCAAGATTGGTACGGTACGTAATAAAATAATTGAAATAATCACATGCTACAAGGACGAATCGCGCGCGCCATTAGACGGCCGTTGACCAACCACAGAATCCTTCAACCGAATAGCACGCCAAGACGCACGCGCGCCATCAAGTCCTGGGACAATAAAAGTGATATTTGACGGGCGTGGTTCCTGCGATTCACCCCACAACCCCGAGGTTTATTTTGCACAAGGATTTATCGATCAATCTCGTATTTTGGGATTATTAAGTTCGAAGAACAGTTAAATTGAATGAGATTCGCTGGCTTTGGGATTTTTGATAATGAAAAAACTGAACCCTGATACATCGTCATTAGGTGCAAAGTGATTATTAATTTAATTTTGAAATCTTTAAATGAAGAGCAGTTGCGAACGAATTCTTCACATTTTGTTGTTGTTGAATATTGTTGTTTAATTCAACAAGATCCATGTTCAAGTGCCTTCAGCTGTGAGCATAAAATGCAGTAGGTTTTTGTAACTTTTCAAAACACAAAGATGTTTTTTAATTCATGAATTTGATAAATGATTTTGTTTAAGGTCATATATCATAAAATTATTGTGATTATATATGAGTTCATTGCTACTCGCCTTTTATGCCTCTGAAAAATGTTGAAAGACTGCAAAGATTTCATATCGGAAATAAGAATTTACCCTGGTAGTTTTTATGAAATTACTTTATCAAAATGGATGCACGAAATTTCAGGGGAATTCGAAATATTCGGAAATATAATTCGCTGTTGTTTCCCACGATAAATCTATAATTCGAGGTTGAGAATAGCTGAAAAATGAAGCTTTAAGATCGTTCGTATTAGTCGCGCGATGCGACGGTCGACAATGGTGAATTATTTTTTTTACCATTTCACTCTCTCGGGGCTCTCGTCTTCTTCATATACGGTGTAGCAAGCTCATTCTTTCTCATTCTCTTATTTCATTCCATGGCAATTTTAGTATTATCCCACGAATTATGTGCCGAGATCATCCTCGAGATCCTCCACATATCTCTATATAAAACGCACACACTCATATTCACTGGCACGAGGACAGAGACGCATTTGTGTGCCCACGTAGGGTGGGACTCGCGGATAATCGCGAGCAGATTCGAGGAGCGCGAAGAGGAAGAATTTTTTTTTATCAAATTATATCATCTTAATGCGATCTCGAGACTCAACCTTATTTACTCAATTCGCAGCAACTTTTCTCTTCACGGAAATGTTCGGTTTGCTTTTTATTTTCAATCACCCAAATCGTGAGTTTAATTACATGTTTGTTGAACAAAGTTGAGTAATTTCGATTTAAATTTGATGAAAATAATATTGCAAGTAACCCAACAAATACACTTTCAGTACATTTATGGAAATTTTATGTACCGCGTGTTATATTAAGGTAGTTCCCCCACAGGATTATTGAATTAAGAAATGGTTGAAATTTGGCATACGTGTTATTTAATACGTTATTCAAAAATCTGTGCAATTTTAACAAGTTTTACCATCCCGAACCCCAGATATTTATACTTGAAGTTGGCTCGATTAACACGTAACATATGGGCCATGCATGGGCAAACAGTACGTTATTAATTCTACCGTCAGAACTAAAATCAAGAAGTTGATGAAAAACGAGGAGAAGCAAGAGCAGGGTGTCACGAATATTGTGAAAAAACATCAAGATGATTTACCATCTAGTTTAAAAGATATAACCTTGAGAAGTACTACGGTTTTGGCCTTATATGACATATTCTGCAAACAAACGAGCGCGAGCGCGAGAGATGTAACCTTTTTTGTGTATTGGGGCATAGCCCGGACAGTTCCTGCAAAAAGTTTACTCACAATGTCAGATCAAAAACACTTATAGAATAAATTTTACGACAGTAGATGATATCTGTCGTATTATCTATTGGTACCGAGTCAATATTGTGTGCTTTTTAAATTTATTTACTACGAATTATCAACCCTTTACACACATATGCAACGCACATATGGTATGTAACTTTTGGTTGAGGTTGTCGTAGGGGAACTACCTTAAGAGTCGGGGTAGCGACTCGAAACAAGTACATTTACAAGTGAGTGCTACAAGACACTTTTACAGGAAGCAGCACGATTCTACCTGTTTTCCAAAATTGTTTCTTTAACATTTATTAAATAACAGCGTTTTGGAGGATTATTCAAGTTCACGTATGTTTTTCTTTCTTTCGATCGCGACTAATTAGAACCTCGTAGCTTAAAGCGTATTGATAATATAATTTTTTTTTTTAATCGTTGCTCCAAAAAATTGAGCATTTTTTCGCATACATTTTTGATGCTCAACTGCTTTTTTCGCAGTCGCTGTCTAGTGATACTAGTGATATTGGTATAAAATTCTGGTGATATTCGATCGATCGTTTATATGACAGCTGACCAATATCTTTCTTAAAACAGTCGTGAGGCTATAAAGATTACGGTCAATTTGAACTTTTGATTAAAGTGGGGTTTATTGATAGATAGACGAATAAAGAGTGACTTTTATTATTATAAATCGAAGAGTGATAGTGGAAAAATAAAGTGTAATAATAAACTATTGAACAGTGCCTGAATAAATAATTTTATTTATTAAACCTAGCCCTTACAATTTTTTTCCGAACGTAAATTCTACAACGGAGTCGAAAACGATCCCTTTTCTCTTTTACCATAAAATGTTCCTCGAATGGAATAATAAGGTTTATTTAGAGACCATTCTCTTCGTTTTTTTAATAACTAAGAGAATGATGTATGATAAACTCGTATTCGGTGAATATTTAATATCTTTGAACAGTCGTGAGGTTATAAAGATCGCGGTCAGTTCTAACTTTTGATGAAAAATAGTATACGCTCCATGGGAGTGAAATTAGACTACCTCAAACCGCGTGCTTGTCACCCTCGCCTTCGGCTCGGGTGACAATTCTGCCCGCGGTTTGAAGTAGTCTACTTTCCCTCCCTAGGTGCGTAATATACTATTATATATATAGATAGAAGAGTGATAGTGCAAAAATAAAGTGTAATTCAATAAATAAACTTTTGAACAGTGCCTTAATAAATAATTTTTTTTTATTATCTCTAGCCCCAACAATCCATTTTTCCGAACGTAAATTCTAGAACGAAGTCGAAAACGGTGCCTCTTCTCTTTTACCATAAAATGTCCCTTGCATGCAATAATAAGGTTTATTTGGAAACCATTCTCTTCGTTTTTTATATAACTGAGAGAATGGTGTATGATACCACCCTGGGTTTTGTATCACCCTAAGTTTGAATTATATATGGTTTCAAACCACCCTAGAGTGGTAGAGACCTTAAATACATGAAAATACTATTTTCACTTGCAACCCAAAACGGAATCAAGTGATGCAAAATAAATTTTGAGCGAAAAGATCTTTGATTTGAGAAAAAAAAAATTATAATTACTTCACTAATTTTTTTTTTTTACCTATTGCTCATGAGATACAATTCATGATCAATAAACGTTATAAAAGAAAAATTGGCGCAGTACTTTGGTCAAAATTCTTTTTTCCAATTAAACTTTTGCTCTCGAAATTTCATGCACATACTTTTTTGTTTCAAAATCTCGTTTCGTTATGATCACTTTTATTTAAAAACATTCGGTGCACTCTGATGCTATTGGAGTATTTCTTCGGCATTATTGTTTATGGAATATTTTCCGATCCGTTGATCTGTTGACACGGATGTCTCGGTGTAATATTTTTTGGAATTTTTTTTTTACAAAATTAAAAAAATTCAAGTTTTTACTTGTTCGTTGCTCTTTTATGCGTCGTATCTTCTCAGAACTACTGTACGTTTTAAGTAATCTAATAATTTTATGAATATTGACGGTTAATTACGAAGATTGAATTCATTTGAACACTTCTTAGATCAATATTTCACATTGCATTTTTAGTCTGAATATAGTCGCGATACACCAACTCAAAATTCGATCATGCATCCATTCTTAGTCGAAATCATTAAAAAATCACTTGAGTGACCTTTAAAATTTATATTCAGGATCCAATTCTTGAGAGAATCACTTTTTGATAAAATGTTACCACATTTTGCTGCAATATCGAAACAGATGTTAATTATTTTGCATTACTCAGATACGTACACAATATAGACATGTTTAATTTACAAGTTATGAATTTCATACAAAAAGTCAACAAATCCCCGCAAAGAAACTGCATATATGCTGTAAAAAAAGTTGAAACAAGTACACTTACTTCCGCCAAATACTTGTTCCGATAAAAAATCTCTTTCTGAACGCGCACTCTAACGAAAAGTTATAAAAGAGATTTCCTCCCAAAAAACCAACCTTGCAAAAATTCTCTCATTCACATCAAATCTCTCAAAAAGTATAGGAGAACCCCACAAAAATTTTCTCAATATATTACATCCTTCATGACATATATATATATATATACTTCATGAGATATACATCTTTCATGACCATTGATACGAGAACGAAGCCCCTTGTTTTGCTGCGTACATAAAAAAGCGTAAAAATATTTTTAAAAAGATTTTCTTCGATTCAGGATTCAGATTTTCATCGTAGGTTATTATATTCATTGTTCCCACTATTGCTAACATTAATTTTTGCGGAAAAAATGTCCTACTTGAACGGGAATTTGAACCGATTTACCCACCTGATTATTCCTAACCTAACAGACACGCACACCACCTACTACACTATCGTTCTCTTGGCAATTTTTATTTCACTAATGTGAATATCACTGTAAATCCAACATGCAATATATATGTATTTTTAATAATATATAGATTTTCCATGAATTCATTAACAACGTAAGAATCGATTGATGGTTATATAATTGTTTCAATTTTTTTCTCAATTTTATATATTTTATTTTATAAAGTTATAAGATTGGAAATCTTCAGAATCACTGCACTACACTAGACTACACTACACTCTGCCTGTACACTGGATTTTATTAAAGAGAGTCCGGATTTCATTTATCAATGTGACATCAACATATCCTAAAAATCTCGTTAGACGTATACGAGATATGTATAGATGACCAAAATTTGTAAACGCATTAGCTCGGTAACAATTATGGAAAATTGGGGGTCTCACTTTTCAGTGGGATCAAAAACATGGTAAATACTTACAATTGCCAAAAATTATACATGTTTCCGCATTTCTTGGTTATATACGGATGACACATAGCCTATAAAAAAGGTCCGTCAATAAGAGATTTTGTAAACATTTATATAACAAATTGTATGTATCTGCTACGTTTTCTATTCTACTCGATAGTGATATATGATGTGTGTTCTATAATTGTTACCGGTCCGTCTCGTAATAGTTTTACGAGTCTAAAATGTGTGTAAATATCTCGTACTAGTTTAACGAGATTTTTATGTATTAAAATCTAGTAACATGCATGCAACAAAAGCTACGTATTTATTACGTTTTCTATCATACTGGATGGTGATACCATAATGTTCCGTAATTGTTACCGCGCCGATTCGCAAGAATTTTACATGTCTTATTGCATGTAAATTTCTCATACTTCTGTTACGAAATTTTTACGTATCAATGTTACATATTTGTGATGTCAGTTATTTTCCGTATTATCTTCATCACATATAGACGGAGGTAGCATAGAGGACTGCTTGACTACACAATATTTACATCTTTTAGTGATGTAGCCCTAACGGATCAGCGAATCCCAAAAAAAGTCCCATTCGGGACTCGGTAAGTGGACAAAAGTAATCCCAAAGGGAGTCCCAAATGGGGCTTTTTCCCCTCGCTCGGTATGAATCAAACGTGACGTCATGAGCCCCAAATTGGGACTCGGAGTTCTAAATAGAGACGTTTTTAAAGAGTGAAATCTCAAATAGAAAGTCCCTGTTTGGGATTCCGAGCCCCAATTTGGAACTTTTTCTTTGCTTCTCGCTCCGGCCACGGCGTGGCGTAGAGTCAAACGTTTTCGCGAGCACGCATCATCCACCAGGTGGGCATATATTGCCGGAGTCGTAACGCTCTATGACCGTCTGAAAAGGCGATCACGCACTGAATACCTATAGATATACACATAGCGAATCGCTTATTCCGGTTGTCTCGCTCGAAAAAGTCCCAAATTGGGGCTCGGAGTCCCAAATAGGAACTTTTTTTAGTTTTTACTCCTAAAAAAGTCCCTATTTGGGACTCCGCGCCCTAATTTGGGACTTATAACGTCACGTACGGTTCACACCGAGCGAGGGAAAAAAGTCCCATTTGGGACTTCATTTGGGGTCACTTTTGTTCACTTAAGCCCGAGTCCCAAATGGGACTGTTTTTGTGACTCATTTTAGGGACGCACTGATACGTTAGGGAGTTAACACGTGTCGATGGGACGTATGAACTCCATCTCATTTATGATTATAAGGGAAAATTTACATCTCTGTGACAACAATTATATAACATATTTGTTATATTTTTGGTTACGTAAAGTTTTCGAAAATGATCTCAATTGCGTTTGCTACGAAATTGCGGAAAATTTTATTCAAATTTTTAACTAATTTAATTCAATTCTCCCCTACGAAGAGGCACAATGGAAAAAAATTAAATTGACTGAATCCAATAAACATCTACTAAAATAAAAAACAGAATTTCCGATGAAACTGGCTCTTCATATATTCACCCTGGATATATATATTTTTTTTTCGTATCTTAAGAGTTGGTGTTTTTCAGCACTTTGTCAAGATCCCTTTTTAGGACAAAATAGTAGTTTTCCCTATCCAATTTTAAGGATATTTTAGTCTTTCAGAAGACTTTTTGGATGAAATGATATTGTTCGATTTTTCATTATTTTTTCGCATGAACTAGTTTACTTTAGAAAAAAATCCGTGGGTTCTGAAATCAGGTTTGGCTAGTAACATCAACGTTTAATAATAAAAATTGTTATTTAAAAATATTTCAATATTTTTTTCACCCGATTATTTCTTCGCAGAACTTCAGGATTCGAAATATATCGTAATGAGAATTGCTCCATCGAGTCACGAAATATTTTTCACACACCCTAAAGTAGGAATATTATCGAAATAAAATATTTTCTTTTAGTGCTTTCTCGTTCTCGTAGAGCTTGTTGAGACATTTGTGTATACGAGTGCGTACATATGTTTACGTGTGCGTAGAGTACCTTTTGATTTGAGCCGGAATAGTGCGTGTTTATGGTTTCCATGAACGGGTCGCAATCAGTCTCGTTTGATAGCCTTCTTCTCTCGCAAATTAACCAAGAAGAAAGGAGAGTGAGAAGGGGAAAAAGTTGGTACTCTCGTGTTTCCCAGAATCACGATAATTCTTTTCTCAAAACTATTTACGGGGAACAAGCCACACTCGAAGAGCACATTCGTTATGGGAATTGGAAACTTACTTTTTCTCTGTTCTTTCTTTTTCTTTGACTTTTTTTTTTATTGCGCGTTCGTATTACGTTTGAGGTAAAAGTTTCGTGAATAAATTAACGACAGAAATGTTATTGATCGAATGGATTATTCATGAGATTGTTGATTATAGCGAATACTCGTGCACAGTCTATCGTGAAAAACGATCGGTTCGCGCTTTTCCACTCACTTTGCATATAAATATAAAAATAATAATAAAAAAAACATCGAATTGCATGTTCTTCCTATCTCAATGTTCAGCAACACATCGTAAATATAAACCATGCTCATTTTAACACGTATGCTCGAACCGGAACTACGCAAACGTGTCACAAAAGATAACGTACCATGTATTTCGATATCTTACTAACCATCGGAATATTATTTATTTCTGTTTTTCATGAGATGTTTCGTTCTATCAATCGTCAGCCTCGATCTATTCATAAATATCATTATTTTTGTATTGTACGGAGACGAGAGAAACAGTTAATAAATTAGGTGAATAATTACGAAATGTTTGTTACGTACATAAATTTATTTATTATTCAATAATTCATTTATTCATAAATTCATTACAGTATTTAATTAAATTAGTTATTCTAAATTTATGTATTTATTTATTTAATTAAATTAATTATTTTATTTAATATATTAAATAATAGATGAATTTTTAGATGCGTATATGACAATTAGCTCGTAATCGATCAAAATAATTTTCGGATTCAATCGAAAAAAATCATTCATTGAATTTATTAGCACTGGATAAAATTTTTTCGATTTCCAATTTTATGATATCGATAAATTAGATTAGAATGAATTATTAATAATTAATTTACTTAACTGAACTTGATTAGTCGATTAATTAATTTTCCAGCTATAAATTCGAGTTTTTATTTATATTGAATTGACCCGAACGAATCTTTCGAAATTGTTATTAATTGGGAAATAAAATTCAAATCGAATTCTTATCGACAACTAAAAAAAAAAAAAAAAAAATCGGAAAATGTGGAATGATTTCACTTGAATCGAAATAGCAAGGATTCGTGGCTGTTTTATCAACAGGATTTTTCATAACGCAACGAGTTTAGAGAATAAAGTAACTCAATCTGCCAGGATCGATAAGTCAGAATTCTTTATTACCGATCAGATCTCCTGGACACAAAATCGTGACGTCACGTTTCCTACTTGCAAAGTGTGAGTGCCGTTCGTGTGTGTGTATTCTCCTTGTGGTGCCTGTTCGGTCGACACGTTGTGCGTAAAAATTTATTAAGTATAAGTTTATCGAAGCCGGTGTAAGAGCGCCAAAAAAGCAGGTAATTAATCAATCGTCTGAAATATCATAAATTTAATCATTTCATAGCGTCCCAAGTCCAGGGGAACGTAATTCGAACGAGGGCTTTTGTGAACGCCTTATGTGTTCGAAATAGCGTTAAGCAGGGTTTGAAAATTGTTTTGTAACGTCCCAAAAGTAGGGGTCACCCCTATTTTTGGAAAACTCATGGATTTTACGTTTTTCTTTGTCGCCGCAATTATTATCGATACTCTGAGACGTCTTGATCTATTTTGAGGTTATGTCTTCGAAAGCCAGAGCCTCGCACAATCCGGCTGAATCGCTCTTTTTAGTTAGCCCGACCAACCGCTATGGGGCACGACTGCTTACCACCAGAGACTTGCCATATAGAGACATCTCGAGACTTGTAAAAAATACTCTTTCTCTTTCCCCTTCTTCGTAAAAATCTTTATTGAACCGTTTTATTATCTCGAATTTAAAAAACTCTTATTGTCAATCCGGATATCATTATTTTATTTTATTTACAAACACTTTACAGAAATAATGTTTTCGGAGTCCAAAATTTTGCAAAAATTCATGATTATTTAGAAAAGTCAGAAAATTAATTTTATACGTCGAGAAAAAAAAATTGTGTGATTATTTTGCTGCTTTTTTTCATTCTAGTTTGCATTATTTTATTTTATTTACAACATTTTATAAAAGTAATATTTTTCAAAGTTGAAAGAGGTTGCAAAAATTTTTGAACGTTTAGAACAAACGGAAAATTAATTTTGTAGCTCGCAAAAAAATTGTCTGATTATTTATTCAAAAAATTATCATTCGACCCTAGGTGTACATATATTTTTTGGTGACTGATTATACACGCTGGGTCTGTGAGACCCGGCCAACTTCGGATCTATGATTTCAACAAAAATGGATTATTTTAGATTTTTTTCCCACCTTGAAATTCAGACTCTTAACCCTTTACGTTGCCCCACCTTTTTTTGCAGTTTTTTGATTATTTAACTACTTTTGCCACAACAAATACCCGATTTTTCATTTGTGCATGGTCCGTAGGACATTCATGAATATACAAAAAATATGTAGATTCATTATTTGTTAATTGCATAAATACCATGTATAAACAAATAATCCAAATTCGTGCTTTTTCATGAAAAAATGCATTTTCTACTAATCTACTATGAAAATCGCGATGGCAATTTTTTCACAACTTTAATACACTCCAAAAAATTGTTCAAAATTTTTTCCAAATTTTTCGTTCTGTGGTTTTTGTTAAAAAAAAAATAAAAATCCGATCGTTTCTGTACTAGATCCAAACTAATAATAGTATCGACTGAAGATGTTCGCTTATATTCGAATTTTTATTTAAGATAAGTAATTAGCGACCTCAAAAACCTATGCATGTAAACTTTTAAGTAAATCGAACGTAAGGAAAAATGTATGCCTCAAAGGGTTAACCAGTCTTCCCGAAGCATTTTTCTATAGAATTTTTTTAAATTTTAAGGCCACATTGAGTAATTATTGACTATTATGTAATTATGTGCGAAATTTTAAAAGGATTCACCATCTTATATCCGAAATATCGGAAATCAAAGATTGTACAGTTTTATGGGTTCAGTTTATGGGTTTTATGGGGTTCTTATGGCGAGCGGTAGAAAATTTCACATTTCTCGCAATAACTTCGAAACTTTTCAACAGATTTTTTTTTATTGTTAATTACAGAGGAGCATATGACGAAGTTTGTCAAAAAAAAAAACAAGAATTGTTACCACTTGGTTTCGGAGAAATAACGATATAAAGTATAAGTTATGTGCACTGAGAAAAAAATTTTGTTGACCGAAACAAATTTCGTTTCTCTCAACCAAAATATTTAGTGCGATATGGGCAACAAAATATTTTTGAGATAAGACAAAATAATTTGTGAATGCTGAAACAAGTTATTGGTCGAACCAACAAAAATTTGGTGCAGCCAAACAAATTAATTTTAATGCAACAAAATATCATCCAAATACACTAATTCATTTATTCGTCCTAACGATTACCGTTTAGTCAATTTGGTAATTGAGATTCAAATAAATATTTTATTAAAGCAACTAAAAAATATGCGTAAGCAAATAAATGGTATCAGTTGATCGAACAAAATCATGTGGGTCCGATGATTCAGTTGATTCATCTACTACAAAAAATTTTCATGATTTAGTCGAATAAACTAAATCATTTGCCATTCAACAAAAAAATTGTTGGATCCACCAATTTTTCGTCCCACTAAATGGAATTAGTTCGATAAACAAATTTTTTTTCTCAGTGTGTATTAAATATGAAAACGAGGTTATTTCTGAAACTCTTAACTTTGTATTAGACATTTTTCCCGAAAGTTTACATGTTTTTAGATTCCTGTGAGATATAATTAACATTATTAGATAATTTTGCATATTATCTCTAAGTTTTCGAACATTGATCGAAGAGTTAACGTTTTGAACGTGACTATGACGAGACTACCACCTTAAAATCACATCCGTACGAGCAAAATCTTCGTGTGGTCCATATTTACTGTAAAAATACGGTTTGAACTAATGAGAATTTTTCGTGGAAGAGAAAATCATGAGTTTTGCACTTTTTTGGGTCTCGCAGACCCTAGAATGTGCTCCTAGAGTTGAAAAATTTATTAATAGACGTTGAACATCATTATTATTAGAAAAAATCAAATATTTAATTAGAAAATATAACTCAATGACATTTTATTAAATAATTATTGAAAGCAAGTTCGTAATACCTCGAAAATGGCTAAATGTTGAAAAAACAGGAAAAATTCTCCCGTAAATTCAAATGAGGAAAAAATATATAAAAACGAACGTAATTGTTGAACTCCTATCCATATTTTTTCTAATTTTATCGAAATCAATTATTTATTCGTTCAGTTCAAATAGTTCAATCAAACATTGATTTAATAATATTCGTGCCCAAGAACAAAAGCCAGAAATTTATTTCAACACTAAATTCAACACTATATTCGAACACCGCTTGAATTCCAAATCGAAGTAAATCAGAGCAAAATAAGAATCCGAAGAAACGGGTTAAATCGGTGTCCGGATGGGATTACTCAGGAATCTGAGATTGAATATTTATTCTCTCTGCAATATTGATTTCCCGATGAATTTTCGAAAGAGAAGAAATAAAGTTCGAAAACTTACGAAGCATGTAATGAGAACGATATACATATATAAAATGAGAAGGCGCCAAGAAAAAGAGTTGGTTAGTTAAAGTCGCGGGTAGCTTTCGCAGGCGTGGACGGTCGGTGGCCATTATTGTAATTTGCAAATTTCCTGCCGAGTTCGAGAGTTGAATGATGGGAGCGGCAGGGAGAGAGGGAAAAAAAGAGAGGGAGAAGATATCACGTTAAAAAAAAAGATTGATAAAAAGAATGAAGATTCACGCGGGGATTGACGTTAAAGCGTACAAATCGTGAGATGAAAGTGAAGAAGAACGACAGTAATGAGAAAGACGGACGAGGTCGAGGATAAAGAGTTTCGCGAGGGGAGGGGGGTGAAAGGGGGAGTATAAATCGAGCTCTGTGAAGGAAAAAGCCGGTGGATTGGCGGCCTGAGGCGCGGTTGCGGATTCTTGGCGTGATGCCGGTGATTCGCGGTCGCGGTGCCCAGTAATCGGGGGCCTCTTGTCCGCCATATTCCTCCCCCATTTTTCCCCATCTTTATATACATATATACATATATATACGGACATATTTTATATAAAAGCTCCGCTTGTTCGTCACAGGTAATGCGGCAAAGAGCGTTTCCAGGATATTCCAAATTTTCCAATCGTCCGTAAAACAGTTAGCCACTTTGGTGATTAGAAGAAAAAAAAACGATCTCAAGATCGTCAGAAAACTCGAAAAACCTCCGTATCTTTTGCGTTGTGGTGCACAACCATTTGCTTCGTAAAAGTACCAGTAATTTTTTTACTTTGTCAAGATTCAACGAAAAAAAAAAACATTGATGCGTATTTAAATTACCAATTTTCTCTTGCAATTTTGAGGGATTCATTTATCGACGTGCCTGATAAACGGCCATAAGAAAAATAGGCTTTTCTACTTAATTACGAAACTGTCAGTTTTCAGTTTCTCTGTAAAGTTGGAAAAATGCAAGGACGTAACGTCTGGACCAGAAGAGTTCTTTCAATTTTTTATATTTATTTTTATTTTTGCCCGTTTGTCCCTGGGCTATATACCTCGTGGTCGTCGTCGACGTCGTCATCGTCGTTAATCGCGTCTCTCCGCGTTTTGATACAAAACGGCAATATGGAACGCGTTGTGCACCGCACGCGGCAATCTACCGCGGTAAACACAGCAATTGGTTGATGCCGTGTAGCTGCATTAATATAATTAGTTACCGCGAGCGCACTCGAGCGCGTCTCATGGATAGCCCTTCCTTCCTTTTCTCTTTCAACCACTCGCGAGAAACACCGATATACACCCCCGGGCATTTCGCGTATTATACGGACGCGCTCTTTGGCTCTTCATCTGCCTCTTCCTCTCGCTCTTTCTCTCTTTCTCCCTTTCCCCTGCTTTTTCCAAACTCTTCGCGTTGTCCCTATCTTCCTTGCTCGGTTTTGTTTCATACCCTCCGGTGAAGAAGCACACGGGACTTAAGGATTATGGGTAGGAGGGCACATGGGCGTGTCGCGTCTCGAAACCGCGATCATTTTCATTTCGACCACGAGATTGTACACGTAGGACCGTTGCAAAAACCCAGAAGCAACGCCAACGATGGCCGATCTTCGATGATGCAAATGTCCATACGGAATAGAATACGTTACGCAAACTTCTCTCGGATGCTGAGAATCAGAAGATCGTACTTCGCCCTCTTTTTTTAGGTGGAAAGCGACGAAGTACGATCTTACGACCCTCGGACTTCAAGACGAGCAGCCATGAATGCCTGGCCGTGTGTACCACTTACCAAAGTGTTCATCGATTCCGAAGGACAGATATTTGTCGAAAGAAACCCCCTTAAGCCGAAAATCACGGAAACGATTTCGCCGATTGGTAGGAATAATGATAAAAGTAGCCTCCCCGATGCTCTACTGTCCTAGACACCGAGTGCCAACCCTCAATTTACACTCTTACAATGTCGGGACGACGCGAACTCGTTTTCAAATGGCACTGGCAATATGCCATTGTTGATAACCCTTCATTTTCGTTCCTTCATTCATTTCGAAAATTCGAAAGGAATGCCCGCGAAAGATGATGCCGATCGATTATTTATTATTACACCGTGTGGTCAACTTTTATGGCCGTTTCTGAATGAGACTCTCTGACCGAAATTCGAACTGAATTCTTCGCATCGGTAGCTAACAACGTGTATTGGCCGAAGATAATGTTGAAAATTAAGCGGGACGTTCGCCGTTTCAATCGATCGTCAAAATGTATATTTATAAAGAGTCTATTTTTAAACTAGCATCGACTATTTATTATGTAAGAACTCAGCTCCAATAATATTTCACTTTCAACCTCTCAAATAACAAACGATCCCGAAAACTCCATAAACTTTAGGT
This sequence comes from Rhimphoctona megacephalus, assembly GCA_963989365.1. Taxonomy (NCBI): domain Eukaryota; kingdom Metazoa; phylum Arthropoda; class Insecta; order Hymenoptera; family Ichneumonidae; genus Rhimphoctona; species Rhimphoctona megacephalus. The sequence goes on from OZ022417.1 coordinate 19,791,106, forward strand.
AAATCTGGCTTCATTTGAAGCACAGCTTAGCGTGCATTTTTTTTTAATTGTTAAAGGATGCCACCTAAAAAGGTCGAGGAACCTGAAAGGAAACCCCTTATCGGCCGAGTGGGTACCAACCTCAAAGTTGGTATCGTCGGTATCCCAAACGTCGGAAAATCGACCTTCTTCAATGTCCTCACGAAAAGTCAAGCAGCTGCTGAGAACTTTCCTTTCTGCACCATCGATCCAAATGAAAATAAGTATTTTTTTACAATCCTAGTTATAACTTTGATTTTTTTGAATTAATTTTAACTGTTAACCATAAATTATGTATATAACTTCGAGGAAAATTGTGATTGAGATTCATCGCAACCGTTTTTGTTTCTAATTCTGTCAAAACTGCTGTCAAATCGATAAAAATGCGCTATTTTTTGCTGCGGTAATAACACTCGCGCAATATAATGTGTGACAAAGTACAAAATGAAATAAAAACCCGTAAAAAAGCGAATAAAAAAACTGCCGATTGCTACTCAGAAAGTGATTCGCAAATTACCATCAAGAATGTTTTACAAGACAGAGGTTATGCCTACGGAAAATCCACGCAGTATTGGCCTCCGAGCCTCTCAGACTGGTGTCCTCGAGCGAGCGTATATTACGCTTTTACCGAGGACACTAATCCCTTCGACAGAATCGAAGAATTCATAAAGAACGAGCGCAAAAATGCTGAGAATCAAGTCAACCAAATTCACTTTGATCCGCCACTGGATCCTTTCACTATTCGCGATCCTTACGAAGAAAACGCTGCAAGAGCAAACTATCTCAACCGGAAGCCTGTTTCGTTCACAATTTTCGGAAAACCCGGCTTGGGCAGCCACAAGTTAGCTAAACTTATTGCTGATTGGTGGAAATGCGTTTTGATATCTCCTAAATCCCTGATCAGCGATGAAATTGAAAATAACACGGATAAGGGATGGTGGATGACTGAAATGCTCAAAAAGGGTGAAACGTTAGGGTCGAATATTATAATGAATCTAATAAACAGTAGGATTAAAAAAAGAGACGTTCTGCACAGAGGATACGTCGTTGAAGGTTTGCCATTTATTCCCGAAGATGCTGAGATCGAAATCTCTACCTGCCCTGCAGATATTCCCTTTGAACAAGGTAAAGAAACGTGTTGTGCGAGTGGTCCTTGCGTTCCAGAGTCCGAAACAACAAGCTCGTCTACCTTCAGCACCGGTAGTTTCGCTTCCCTTCCTTTAACGTTGCCTCGCCGAGGCGATTACGAACTGGATGCTCGCATCAATTTGCTCCATCGTACGACCATTCAGGAAAGTCTGCGAGAAGTCAAAAACATCGCTTCAATTCATGCTCCCGTCAATCCTTTTACATCGTCAAATGACGTGGAAGCGTTGCATGAAAAGTGCAAAGATTACATACCCGACCAAATCAACATGATTTTTCAATCCTGGCCTGTCAAACCAACGGTCATTATTTACATTGCTTGTCCGGACGAAGACCTGGACGGGTGTCTTGAGAACCGAGAATTTTATCCGGTGGTGGAAACGAATAACGGAAAACGGCGGGAAACGGTAGAAGGACAATTCGATGACGAAATATTGGAGAAAAAATTGATAGAACGTACAAGTGTCGTTACTAGTTTACAGGTCCAATGTGAAATCTACAAACGTTACGCTCTCCCTCTCATCGAACGATACGTCCTTTTACATAATCCCCAAAATGTGATCAGAGTTGAAGGTCGTACAACCCTGTCCCAAATTTTTGAAGTTGTTAGTACAAAGCTACGAAGTTTACCACTTTGCCGGGCGATCATACCTCAAAGAATTTGGGAACACGACGAAGTGTTCGAAGACGAAAAGAGGGGAGAGTTCGAAAATGAAAAAGCAGAAATTTCAGGCGACATGATGAACGAAACGTTCGATCGATTAGCAAAGAAATCCACTGTTTCGACCAAGTTTCGTTGGTCAATTTCCAGCTGGAAATTTATGTGTCCGGTTGAAATAGCCTTGGGACGAAAAGTCGAAGGAAAAGTGGAATTTGCAGTACGTTTTATGAACAAAATATTTTTCTTATCATCCCTGGCATGGATGGAAATGTTTCTGGAAAATCCACGACCGTTTCTCGCGTCAATGGAACCGATACCGATTTGTAGAATCGTTATTTTCGGACCCACATACTCTGGCAAATCTGAACTCAGTGAATCCCTGGCACGTAAATATCTGGCGAATGTCATTGATGTTCGAGAATTGGTAAAAGAAATGATCGATGAACGAAGAGATGCCAATATCGCCCAAGCTATGCGTGAAGCTTGCGATCGAATTGTCGATGATTTAAAGACTCGACTCGAGAACGAGAGGCAACAAAGAGAAAATGCCAGAAAAGAGGCTCTCGATTCTTGGTTCCATGAAGCACGAGAAATTATTCAACAATTCGATGAATTACGACAAACGGATTCATCGGAAGAAGAAAAAGAGTATCAGGAGCATTCTGACTTAACGTTTTTACGAAGCAAGCTTCGCGAACACGGGCTCGAAGCATTCGAAGAAAATCACGATTTGCTGGAAACCGCAAGAAATAATGAAATGATAATTTATGACTACGCACCGCACAATCTTCGTGATGTCGAACCACCGATTCGTGAACCGTCTGAACACGATCCGGAAGTCGCGGCCATTTTGGAGAACGAAGTTAAACACCTGCGGGACGATAAAATCATGATAACGAACAACGAAATAGCGGAATCCTTGATATCGCGGATCAGTATGATTGCCGACGAGCAGATAGACGAAGAATTATCAAGGGAATCCGGATGTATCGTAGACGGCATGTATCCGGACCCTGAAATCTGGAATATCCTTATTGAGGCAGGTGTTATCTTCGACGATCTTATTCTCATAACTGAGCAATCGCCGTACGAAAACTTGCTGCGAAGTTGGAAGCGATATTACGCTGCAAAAAATGGCTCGGGGGAATCCGAATTTAATGAATTTAACGAGGATTTTGAAAAAAATAAGAAAATGGAGGAGTACATTGAAGACCTTAAAGATTTCGCGAACAAGTGGCAACTTTTTAGCTCAACACTCGAGGAAAACAATATGAAGCCATTTATCTGCAAATTCGACGAATCAACGAACATTTACGAAACTGTAATCAACCATATTTCTGCTGCTTATCGCTTAGAAGCTAAAGTTGTAAGTGACGAAGAACGAGATCGAGAATCAGAAGATACGATCGTCTCAGTGACCGACACAGACAAGGAAAGTGAAGAAGATTTTTCACAAGACGAAGAACTCGAAGAATCGAAGAGTGAAATAATGGATCAGGATAATCGTTCGTTCGGCGATACAGGAATTTACTGCCCTGTTGCTCTGGCTCGAGCCAAAGTTTTATGGAAGGGAAAGGATGAGTACAGTGCTTCATTTTTGGATAAAATTTATCTATGCTCGAGTGCAGAGGCTTTGAACGAATTCGTCAAGAGTCCAGAAACTTTTAACGTGCCTTTTAAGAAACCAATAACGGAAGGTCCTTTTGCCCGGATTTGTATCGTCGGACCACCAGGAAGTGGGAAAAGCACTTTGGCTAGAATTTTGTCTGTCGAGTACGGAATGATTCACGTTGATTTTTCGAGTCGATTAGACCAATTCGTGCACGATCCTCCTGATCGGGATGGAAAAGATCAATCGGGACACATCGATCTCCCATCGAATTTGATTAATCAAAAAAATGACACTGATCTCGCAATCATAGAAAAATATGAGGAAGAAGGTGCAACTTTACCCGAAAAAATCCTGGACGAATGCATTTTCAATTTTTTCAAAAGCCCGCATACCAATTCTGCCATTATTTTCGATTCGTTTCCCAACTGCCTGGAAGACGTGAATGTTATGATCAGTAATTATGCCGTGCCAGAAGTTGTGATCGAATTGGAATGCAGCTTGGAAAAAGCGCAGGAACGTTTGCTGCTGGGACTTCTTGAGACTTTTAAGAAGAAGCAAGAAATTGGCAATAATATCAACGACAAAGACGAAGAAGAGGTGGAAGATGAAGAAAGAGAAGAAAACACTGACGAGCAAGAAGTAAAAGATCGATTACTACGCGAAATCGAAGAGACCCACGAGAGAAAAAACGAAATGCTCGATAAAGCAAGAACGCGAATGGAGGAAGAATCGATACCGTGGATAATCGTCAACGCCGACAAAGATCTCGATACTTTAAAGAAAAATATACGAAAAATCGTTCGTCCATTTATCCACAGAGAATCTCCACCGTTGGAGAAAACGTATCAATTGAATCCTTACAAAGCCGACGATTTGCTCGAGTGCGGATATTATTTATTAAGTTCTTTCGGTCGTTCTTGTCCCGTCCAAACGTACGATCGAAATAATCCTTTTCAAATGTATTTACCGATGGACGAACGAGACGAAATTTATCCGATTTTACATCGACATTACATTTACTTCGTTGCAGGCGTGGAAGCATCCAAAATGTTTCAAAGAGACCCTTTAAAGTATATTTCACAAGATTCCTGCAACGTTGTCATTCCAGCAAAGATTTCGATCGTCGGTCCACCGAAATGTGGAAAAACTACATTAGCCGAGAGATTCGCAAAAGCTTACGGCTTAAGAGTCATAAATCGCGAAGACGCTTTAACTCGAATTCGCAAAAATTACAGTTGGACAAAAACTGCCATAGAAATCGAAAAATTGTCACAATCGAATGAAAAAATAACGAAAAAACTGTTTGCTCGTGTCATTGAATTGTATTGTTCCGATTACCGATCATGCACTCAAGGTTACATTCTCGATGGATTTCCCTCCGATCAAGAGGAAACAGAAGAGCTTACACTTTTGAATATTCGACCAATGATCGTTGTAAATCTGCAAGCGGATCGAGGCTTTTGTCTAGGATCGATCACGAACGAGGAAGCAATTGCCAAAAAAAGGATTCAACAATCAATAGCTCAAGTATCTCGACGTTTCGACAAATGGCAGGCACAATCATCGAGTTATCTCGACTGGTTGAAAAAGTTTACGCAGAACGTAGTCGATGTGAATGCGACGGGTAGCAAATGGGCAGTTTGGCGCGAATCTGATCGACGTGTACGTTCGAGATTCGCCGATATAAAGCGCTACTTCCGCGAGGCCGATTACGAGAAAGTTCACAGTTTGAAGAGCCTCGCTGTAACGCCCTACGAGTTTAAAAATCGTCAGAGCTCTTTCGAGGCTTATTGTCCAGAGTGTTTGCATTACGAGGATATGTTGACGTTTTCGGGCTCGCCCCCTGATCGTTGCGGAGTCGTACAATTTCGTGAATACTTTTATTGGATATGCCCCCGACATTATGAGGAATTCACGAGGAATCCATTAGCCTGTTTGCCTCCACAAAGCACAGCGGGCTTGCCCAGGGTACATCCACAAATTTTGAACAATGAAATTGACATTGAACACGCTTGTTGGGCGAGGAGACTCGTCGCGGATGGCATTTGCATCGTTACTTATGCGGATTCGCTTCCTCAATACGTGATCGTACCAGGAAAACGAAATATCGCTCTTCTCTGCGAAGATCGTTTGTTTCTCTTCTGTTCGCTGGATTGTAGAGAAAAATTTCTCTCGCGTGCTTCAATGTACAGTAAAACCGTCATTAAAATGTCTGAAATTACGGAAATAATGGCGAGGAATTTAGTCAAGAATTTAACCAATCTCGAGTACCTCCAGAGAACCCTCGCCGAAGATATAATCAAATCCGTCACTGAAGCTGCGGCTAAACGTCCGAAATATCCTGGAATGTCGCCAGCGGTCTCAGCCGCTGTATACATCGGGGTTTACCTCAAAATTCACAATCTTCAATGCGAACTCGATGAGATCGAAGTTTATAAAGAAGTTGCTAAACGAATGGATGTTCGTTCGCAGATTATTCAGATCGCCATGGAAAATATGAAGAAAATTGTTCACCCTTACGATGTTCCATCGATTTAAGGTACTATTGCACTAATCCAGTGAAAAAGTCAATCAAAAACAACCATTTATTTTATTTGTTTAAATTTATTTAGATTGCTACATGAATGCTAATGAAAAATTAATTTTAATGTGTTTTTATAATTATTCGAACGAAATCAAAACCAAAAAATTCAAAACGTTCAATGGAATAATTATTGCTTCAATCTTTCTCCTAATATTCCGCTTTGTTCTAAAATTTATTTATTGAAACTTTCCGAGGGGCGAAATTAAAAAATTACAAAATTTGATACCAATTATCTGGGAATTGTATATAATGAATTATTTTGAAAACTTCAAAAGCGATCAGGTACTGCTGATATTTTTATCGAAAGACTATTTTGACCGATATTTAAAAAAAATTTAATTATCGTTCGAACTTTTTGTTCTTTTTTTATTCAAATATCATTGATTCGTCGAAATTTACCGAGCTATTGACTTGAAAATTCACGAACTTTAATACGAATTATCCGGAGGTCCTGAATAATGGTGAACCACTTTGAAATTTTACGAACTATGAAATACTGCTGGCTTTATCTCGTTAATAGACAATCGGGACCTATTTTTTTTTGTTCCTTTTTTGTTCGAAGCACGTCGAGTACCAGTGCCAGACGCAAGATTTGACTACCTGTGCGAATACTTCAAGCCGGCCAGGTAAGCACTCACTCATTCGTGTATTATTCTGTCTTCCAGATCTCTTTCTCTACTTCGTCGTAACTCGCACACATGTATATGTATATTTTGGAATTTCTATGCGCTGAGAATATATTATGGCATTATCGTAGCGACTCTCTTTCTCGTCTTCTTTTCACTGTCTCCCCATTCGCGAAAATCCCCTTCGTCCCCTCTCCTCTGGAGGGAAACGATTTGGAATAACTACGGGAACCATTTCCATACGTCTTTGGCTTTTATTCTTGAAAAGGGCGGTCGTCGTGGCACGTTTCGCTGTGCTACGTGATCTGCAATGCAGATTCATTTCTGCGTATATAACGTAATGTGTATTATAAACCGTACTGACGTACTGATGCTGAGCTTCCAAAGCATCCACATAAGTGCTTTAGTTGATAACCAAAAATTTTGAATTATCTCCACCTTCGTAGAAGCCCTCACAATTTTTTTCAATAATAGATCATTAGGAAGGTTGCACGACCTTTTTTCGCGACAACTTTTTTTTTAATTGAGAAAAATTTACGATATTTTCAATTCTGATTAAATCGCAATGAAAATAATTTTCGTTGTTTCCCTCATTTTCCAAAGTACCACCATTTTTTTCTGATTTTCTCTAGGCTTCTCGAGGGATTTGCATAAAAAATTTGCTAAATTTTAAACGAATAGAATTTCGTTGGATTGGAACGATGCAAATAGCAACTCAATCATTTTTTCGAATGGTTTCTCTTCAATGCTTTATTCATCAACTGATTCATTTGATGAGAAATCGGTTTGAATTAATTTCGTCAGCGTTTCAAAGGGATGGAATTTATTTTCGCAGGCTGAAACTTCGAGGTCCTTTTTTGGGCCTCATCATGGGTTTGTCTCTGGATTGCAATGCTCACTCGTTGTCATATATGTGTACACATGCGACGGGGCCACGTGTCATGGAGAATCCACTGGTCCGTAATAAAAGCCAGTTAATCTGCTCCCGCCTCCCCCTTCTCTCGACCTTTCGTTCACTACAACGTCGCCACTTTCACCGACGCCTCTCTTCAAAGACTAATTGTTTAATGAGGCCGGCATTAGCATTTAAATGCATTGTCACCGGAGGGGAACCTTTCTCTCTCTCCCTTTGCCATTCTATACCAACGCCACCATTCGCAAATACTCTCCCACCGACTCGTGCATTGTATAGCACACGACAACTATTTCGGTCCTTTGATCCAAACTCCAGAGCTCCAAATCGCTCGAAATAACTCACCAAAACCTCGCTAAAACAGGTCCATAAAAATTTTCGAACAATTCTTAACGAGCTTTGGTACAAAAATTGTTTTTTTATTACGCCGAAAATTAAAAGTTTACTCTGTTTATGAATCCTTCGATAACTTGAAAAATAAAAAAAAATCTAATCTACTTTTGAGCCAAACGATTGGGAAAAAACGAATGAGAACTTTCCCTTGGGTCTGTAAAACCCATGAAAAAATTACACAAATATAATTTTTAAATATATAAAAATGGAATAGCGACGACAAAAGACAATTTTTTTGTATTCTAGCAAAGTTCCAGCTTTTCTTAACGTAGTCGATATTGCCGGACTTGTGAAGGGTGCTGCCGAAGGTCAAGGACTCGGAAATGCTTTTCTATCCCATATCAGCGCTTGCGACGCCATCTTTCATCTTTGCAGTAAGTCAGACTCACGAAAAAATAGAAAAAATAAGATTTTTGCATAACAATACGATTGATGGACGATATGATCCGAAATTATATTGTATGGGTTTATATTATCGCTCTCATTACCGTAACATCCGCAAATACAACCGAGAATTTTATGTGAAATTAATTTTTCTCCCTATTTTTTAACCTGTGTTTTTTTTCGCATAGAACTCCGCGTAACGATCCCGCAGGACAAATTAGGTTTTTTTTCTCGCTAAAGCCATCGAAAACGTAATTGGAAAACTTGCGAGGGCGACTAAAGTGTCAATGCAGGCGTTTTTTTTCCTCGTTATACTCGTTATTTCGCAAAGTGCAGGAACCATCTGTTCACATAATAAACAGATATACAGGGTGTCCCAGATCGAATGGTTAATATTATAAACTTTAATTCTAAACCACGTTTCTCGTCGAAAAGTCACATACAACTTTTTAAACAGACTCCAAATGAAATCTTAGAAAGATCCTTTTACTCACGACTCTCGAAAACTATTTTCTTTTTTAAACGTCGTTCAGGACCAAACTACTGAAGGTAAAAAGGTACGATATGGAACTTTTTTGTAAGGAATTTTGAGCTCTACAAAATTGATCCTATACATTTTTGCTCTATCTGCAGCTGTTTCAGAAATATGCGAGATAGAAAAATGCAGACTCGTGAATTTTAACAACTGAGAAACAAAATCAGTGTATTTTCGAGTCGCTCTCAGGACTAAAATTCTAGAGTTAGAAAAATACCGTTTAAAACTTTTTTGTAGGAAATGTCGAGCTCTATAAGATTGGTCCCATTCATTGTTGCTCTATTTACAGCCGTTTAAGAAATATGTACTATAAAAACATGCAGACTCGACAATTTGAACAACTTTACAAACAAAACCATGTTGATTTCAAGCCTCGCTCACGACTAAACTATTAAAGATAGAAAAATTCAGCCAAGTACTTTTTTGTGGGAAATTTCAAGCTCTACAAGATTGGTCCCTTGCATTTGTACTCTATCGCCAACCGTTTCGGCAGTATGTGCAAAAAAAGTGATATTAATCTTAATCACTCGAAACTCAGTCGAGAATTGAAGTCAACATTATTGAAAATTCAATCTTGGGCCACCCTGTATATACGTGCTGTACGTATCAGTAACGATACTACTTTCGAAATTGAAAAAATAAAATACCTGGTACGCGCCGATATTTTACGTACAGTGACGAGGACCGTCTATACAAAGCAAATGAATTAGACGTAGTTACCAGTTCGCGTGTCACCTGCAATTTGCAATTTAATACACGGCGAAAGACAGCAAAGAAAACACACTACGTTGCGAGAGAAAAAATTCTAGAGCATTTACGAGAGCGAAAATGTGGTGGAATCGGGAAGCAAGATCGCGCTACTCTGCGGACGTTGTTTCGATCGTTACAATTGATCTCGATGCATTAGCAATTGTTTTTTTTTACAATTTTCTCTTTTTTCCACGTACTTCGTACAGTTCGTACATCAACACGCGACAATATTTTGTTATTCTTTTGTCCGGATGATATTCTCGCGTGTTATTTTTCTACAATTTTCCTCTATCGACATTTTTCACCGCGAATCACGCAATTTTAACCAAAGATGAGAAAACAAATCCCTGTATTTTCCAGCACAAAGTTATATCGAAGTTTTAAATTCGCGAGAATTAAAAATGTGCTACCAATCGTAGAAAACACTATTTCGATAATATTTTTATTCATCGTGACGATTTAAATTACGTTAACATCCATTTGTCACTTTTTGCACTAATCGCAATTTAGGAGCTTTCGAGGACGACGATGTTACTCACATCGAGGGCGAAGTCAACCCCGTTCGTGATCTCGAGATTATCAGCGAAGAGCTGCGTCTCAAAGACATCGAATTTCTCGCCGTTCATCTCGAGAAACTGGAGAAACTCGTTGTCAGGGGCAATGACAAAAAACTCAAACCCGAATACGTAAGTACAGGAAAAAATAGCTATAAAAATGCATAAATTTATTTTAAATAATTGAAAATCCTCATTTCCGATCAATCGAAGAAAAAAATGCAGAATTCATCTTCACTTTTATTCCTATTATTTGATCACAACATTTCACTCATTTAAAATTCTCCCTCGATCGATTATCCCAACAAATCTTCCATCCAACGCAGCATTTCTTTATCGGGGGAAAGTCATGGGAATGTACGTTTTTTCAAGATTTTTTTATAAAGAAATGGAATAGTTTATGGAATTAACATAAAGCATATCTCAAAATATACGATGTGAGGTATATTGACAAATTTTTTTAGACTAAAATATTTCAAAATGGCGGCGCCACAGCTGCTGGAAGCAGATTTGCGCCGTGCAGCCTACAGGTCTCAAATCTCAACTAAAATAAAAAAATCAAACTTTTATTGTTAAAATACATTAATACGCTTTGCATGACGGAGAGAAAAAAAATAAAAAATTTAGGACCATTTTGAAAAAAATCACTTATTTTTGTATTTTTGTAAATGGTCCTAAATATTTTATTTTTTTTCTCTCCGTCACGCAAGGCGTATTAATGTATTTTAACAATAAAAATTTGATTTTTTTTATTTTGGTTCAAATTTAAGACATGACGTTCCCCCCTTAATTAAATTCTACTCGGACTAATAATTACGAAAAATCTTCCGAACGAATTTTCAGAGCGTAGATAATTATTAAGACGAAAAATATTGATATTCATGCTACGAAGTAATTTCCATCGGTTCGTAACTTGCAACGGGACAATGTTCGATGTAACTCCGCCTAGGACAACTTCGGGGCAAAATGCGTTGGCGTATAACCCTCGTCTTACGATATCACGATTCCTGTGAGCTCTCATGAACTCCTCTGTCTCTCTTTCTATCTTCCTATTCTTCCTCCCGAGGCCCCATTCCGTATCGAACGATCTCCTCGTGATCATAACGTATTTGCATTGACTCTCAAAGGGTCTTTGGAACATCACGATCGATTTTATTGCCGGGAGTTGAAAGGCTTGGTTCTTACACCCACGCATCCCTTTACAAATCATATACCTCACGTGAGCGCGCCCTCTTCATTGACGACAAGACTTTCTACACATATACAGCAACATATATAAATAAATATGTTTTATATCTCGATATCAAAGCTTTTATATTTAATTTCACGGTGCTAGTGATCGCGTTAGCACGGGATCACCCACGCTGTTTTTCTCGCGTGATATTTTCAGGATCAACGACCCATCGATTCATCGACGACGTGATAATGACAGTCCTATGTTCCAACTCGTACGAAACACAAAGATATAAACACGAATCAAGCCTGGAGCTTCTCGATAGAAATCTATCGTTTTTTTTCCCCATACACGAACATTTTTTTATTGTCTATTTTCTTTACTGCCAACGAGAAACGATCAGGAAGATCGAATAGCGTGTGTTTAAATTAGATTTATGGATACGTCGATGATAGTACGGTAGTAAAACAAAGAAAAAAGCCTCCAATTACAATAGAAAATGCGAAAGAGTATCGGGAAGAGAATTAAACTCGTACGATAATCGTTTTCATCAAAGCTCAACGAACCTTTTTCGACCGTACAAAGTTTCCTTGCACTTTACCCTCTGTGTTTAACGCTCCGTATTAGCCCAAGGTTCCAACCTCGTTTTCTCTCGCCTATTGAAACCTTCCTGAATAATCGTTCCTTGTCACGAATACAAAAATAGAAAGATAATACAATTGGAAATTGTACACGCACATGAGCTTCGATTTTGTTATTGTTTTTTTTTTTTCTTTTTGGCAGTCAGAGAAATGAGAAAGATTTTTTAATGGATTGCCCACATTACGAAGCCCGCGAAATCACCAGAGAAAATTGAGAGCTCCAGGGAAAAAAGGGGAAAACAGGCGCGGGCACAAGCTTCTTGGAACAAATCAATCGAAACTTTACAGCTCTTCCACCCAAACGATTTTTTTATACACATGTATGCAAATATCTCGATTCGCCCAACAGCAATTTTTACTTTTTTCCAATTTACTCGAAATTTCCAAGAGCTCGAACTTCCGGGTGATTCGAGCCCCCGTTTACCGCATTCCTCTTTTTTATCTCGATTTATTTCGTACCGATTAAACACTGTGCTCCTTTTTCCTCAGGATGCCCTTCTCAAAGTCAAGAATATTTTGCATGAGGAAAAAAAACACATCAGGTTCGCAGATTGGAGCGTGAACGAGGTAAATTTTTGGAAATATTCTAAAAAAACGATTTGCTAGCTTTTTTGACAGTTTTCTTTGGTGATTATTTGACCGTTGATCGTTTTTTCCATTGTCAGATCGACGTGCTCAACAAATATCTGTTTCTGACTTCAAAACCTGCAATCTACTTGGTCAATCTTTCGGAGAAAGATTACATTCGCAAGAAAAACAAATGGCAAGTTTTTACTTATTTTTATTCAAGAAAAAAAATTCAATTAAACTTATTTTATGATCACGTTCGTATTACAATCCTTATTTTTATAACAAGTGATAATCGGTGAAGGGAATTTAAAAAAAATAATACTCTGATCAATAATTAAATTAATAATGATAAAATTGGCATTTATACTCACTAAGTTCATCGTTATTTATTGATTTTTTGTAACAGGCTGATTAAAATTAAAGAATGGGTTGATAAGAACGACCCTGGTGCAAGTCTAATTCCCTTCAGCGGTGCATTCGAGAACAAAGTTATCGATATGGAACCACCTGAGGCAGCGAGATATTTCGAAGAGCACAAAGTTACCAGGTTAGAAAATTTTTGCAATATTTTCTTAAAAAAATTGTTTCAGACTTTGACATAATTTCACGAAATTTCCATGAATATATTCAATCGTAAAGTTTAACGGGTTATATCTAATTGTGCTCCGGAAAATTAAGGGATTTTCATGATTTTTTTCAGCCATGTTAACATCGTTTTATTAAAATACACTATATAGTATCAGTTACTACATATTTTGATGTACTTATATAAATTTTTTTAAGAAAAAATTTTCACTACCGGGGGAAATATGACCGTTGTTCTAAAACGCCTTTTTTTTAACATCACTGACGGTGAGCAAGATATCTCTGGAACGGCTCAACGGAAATAAAAAAATCGAAAAGATTGCGTTAGTATAATGCTATACGCTCTTCGTGAACAAAGGATTTAGCGAAATTTTGATTTTTAAAAAAATGTCGATTTTTCCGAAAAGTTTGATTTTTGAGGTACCAAAAATTGGATTTTTTGACCCAAAAAAAATACAAATTATGGTCCAAATGAAAATTTGTTCGTTCACGAACAAGCCATTATAATTGGAAACAAGCTCGTGAAAGATTCAAATCGATCGGTTAAATTGCTTTCGAGAAATCGTGCTCACCGCAACAGCACTTTTCAAAAAACATTATTCCGAGATAATCGCGTTTAAGAAGGCTCCATCACGAAAGATTCACCAACAGAAAAAAATAATTTTTAAGTATATCGTAGATAAAATACCCATATTCACGTATGCAAAGTTTCTGGTGAGGTCAACGATTAAATAAGAGAGATAAAAATTGTTAAAGTTGGGATTTTTTACACAGGGCTTATGGAAAAGTCACCCTCAAAAGGCTTGTATCAAGTGATATCTCCGCATACACGCAACACATATTGAACAGAAACTACAGTAACGTTGATCAGGTTATAAGAATTCCAAATACAATAAAAAACTTTTGGGTCAACGACTTATGTAAAAAGATATTTAATGTTAAAATATCGAAATACTTGAAGTTCTGTCAGGTTTCGCAACCGTATAAAGATTCGGAAGCGTCGCAGAAATCAGGTGTTCTGTATAACGCAGAAGCGCATGCGCGATATTTATATCATCAGCTACCTAACCTTACATTCGTTTGTGATTGACGTATAGGTAGAAAAGTTGGTTTCATCCTAATAAAATAAATAATTTAATCGATTAATGAAACCAGTTATCTATTTCTCAACAATAATGAAAAATTAATTTTTATTACAAAGTAAACAGACGGGGCCGGTTTGAAATTTCGAACATTAAATGCTCCGACGGTTTAAAATTCCTAATTTTAATGTTCCGAAACTGAAAGCTTCGTAAGGATCATGCCAGCGAAAGTCTACACAGTTGACTGTAAATGATGTAGAACGGTATGAGTAGCGATAGGAAAAGGATACAAATGTGATTTCTTATACGAGATAATTTTCAGAAATCGTATGATTGAGATCAACGCTTTATTTGAATGACCAGTAATTCGACTCACAAAACTCCGAATATGTAATATTAAACACGCCACAAATTACCGAAATTTTTATTCTAGAAAACGAACTATATCAGAAAGTTTAAATATAATAAAAGCTAATAAGAGATGCGTCAGGTTCCCGAAAGTTTTGGAATCCAAAAATCATATTTTCGATCATCCAGTTTGCGAAAACTCAAGTTTAGATAGTGTAAGATTCCGATATAGAACATTCAGAACAACCAAAATTCCGAAAACTCACACATAAAGCAGATAGCATGTAAGCCTACCGCGTTTAGATGGCAGCACTACTGCTCTATCGCATGGATTTTCGGAGTTTCGGTCTTCGGGAAAAATTTTTTCGGAGTTGTGATCTTTCAGAGTACTATTCTTTCGGAATTTTGATCTTTCTCGGTAGATTTTTTTCTGAGTATTGATCATCTTTCACGTTCTATTGTAAACATATAATATCAGGATGTTTACACCTATCGGATATTTCTATTTTCGGAACTTTTCTCTGTAGAAACTTTCGCCATTCAGGATCTTAAATATATAACTCTACATTTTTTCGGAACTATGGACTCTCTGATTATGAGAAGTTGATACATGTTTTACGTGCTATGTTTTCCTGTTGACGCTTTATCGGTCGGATCCAGGATTATTCTCATTTAATTTCGTAGTTAACTTTTATTTTCGGTTATACAATAATTCTGTTTACAAAATTTTGGAATTGTAAATTTCCAGGTGTATTGTGTTCTAGATAAATAAATTCGAAATTTTGAGGGTTCTAATTTTTAAAGTTTGGAATTTCAACCCGCCCCCAAACAGACATCTTAGAAATTTCATATCACGTAGCATTTACTAAAAATAATAAATATCTTAATAAATTACTAAAACAAAATATATGTATCTAATCAAGTCTTTGTGAACTATTGAACTATTTGATCAATGCATTTTTTCAATAAATAATATACCGTAAGCTCTTTTAAAAATCGAAAATGTTGTACACAATAACACGCGACAGCCCGCGGTCAGTTGGGTGTCATGAGTACGACAAAGAAATCGGAGGAGAGAGTGAGATGGAGAATTGCGACGTTGCCGTATTTCTCTATGCAGTAACGTAACATAAAATTGTACTAATTTTACGGTATTTATTTATCGATCTACAATTAATCATTTTTGTATTAAATTACCAATAATATGTTTATAACCAACTGTATCTTGACAAACATGCGAATTACAAAAAAAAAGGACCCTGCTTATGCTCCCTCGCAAACCAGCCCTACGTGACGGAGCTTTCTTAAAGTCGTCGATCGCTGCACTCGGAGACACGCACTCGAGTAGCGCAGACAAATATATTCATTCTAGTGCTCAGATCCTTATAATATTTTGGGAAAACGTTCTTAAAATGGTGTACTTTGAAAAAATGAAGAAAAAAATAGAAATTTCATTTTTTCAACCCATACAATTAATTATAACCCGTTAAATTATTGAATCAGTAATGTGCGAGGAAAGAAAAATAGAAGTGAAATAAAAAAAAAAATATTGAGGACCATTTTTGGTCCTCAATATTTTTTATACTTGCCACATAGAATATCGTAAAATTGGCACTTTTTGTGCTTCACATTTCTTACTTTTTTCTTCTATTTATGAGAACAAAATGAACCTTAAAATATGCAAAAATGTTTGCCCCACACAAATCCCTTTGTTTTGACGTTCGATGCCGTAAATTTGAAACTCATTTCTTTCCGAATCTCGTGGTTCCCACACGAAGATTTTGTTTTTTCTATCTCTTCTTTGTTTCCTCACTATCCCTTCGTATGTACCGACTAAGAATAATGGAAGGGTTCTCGTGCCCGGCCGTCTAGACTCGGATACACGTCGTTCTCTCTCTCTCTCTCTCTCTCTCTCTTACACTTTCAAAGCTGTCTGTAAAAACACCGAAAAATTTCCCGCTCAAGCATTATATTTTTACGAACGGTTATTCAAATTCACGTAAAATTGCACAGAAAACAGGACTGCCCTGCCCAAAGCATTATAATAAACTGTTGAATACTGCACCGACGACGAAGGGTTTCACTTGGCCAGTGGGTCATTCATAGCCAAAGGCTTTTCTCAATTTTTTCACATTTTTAGAATTTTACCCCCCTCAATAAGTGGCGTTTTGTTTTTGTACTTTATTTTCAATTTTCTTCGAATATTTTTGCAAAACAGGGACAAAAATCTTCAAACAAATAAGGCGAGAACTATATTTTTCTTCGCCCAAGACAAAATTGTTGAATTATTTTTTAATTTTTTTAAAGATCGATCATTTAAATACCACAAAAATGATATTTTTTTTCTTTCAAAATTGACAAATTCTGAAAAAAAGCGTCGAATTTTTTCTACCCATCTACGTAAATCGTTTTCGCTCTCGTTTCTTTCTTTCTTTCTTTCCACCGTCGAACAAAATCTATGACGCATAACGTCAAAAAAAACAGCAAAGAAACCCAATAATCAGAGCGGGGCTGCCATGATTTTATTTTGAGACCGCAAGATGAGCGGTCCACTACTAAAAGTAGGTAGACAACTCGAAATGATAAAATTGCAGTATTAAGTCGTTTCGGCTTTATGTGTATTCCCTGAATCGGCCAAATGTCGGAGAGAGTTTCCTCCGTGGAGGAGAGACCGGGGGATCGCGATCGTCCTGGGCGAAGTATATAACCTGTCATTAGAGGAGATGCTCTTTTTCGTCCAGGACAATCATATTTTCGGCACCGGGGGTCCCCAGATACTCTCCACTTTTTCAACCATTCCACAATCTCCCGTTTTTTTTTTTTTCAATCTTTCTTTTATTTAACCCTAGAACCGCACAATGGGGTAATTAGTTACCCCACGAAAATATCAAATTTCCTTTTCGAACCAATTTTTTTAAACCATTCCTTTCATTTTATAGAATTTTCACCATTAAATATTTACCGAATGCGACTTTATCATGCACCGTTCTCTTCGTTATAAAAAAACGAAGAGAATGGTATATAATTAAACCTTATTATCGCATACGAAGAACATTTTATGCTCAAGAGAAGATTGGAGTAATTATTTACCCCAGTGTGGGGTTTACGTTGGAAAAAATAAATCGTGGGGTTCTAGGGTTGATATCCTTTAATATCTACGGTATTCCAATTTTCGACATTTCCTATTTTTATTGTTTTGCGACATCTACTTTGTTGAGAAAGCTCGAGAAATTTCAATTTTTCAAAGCCAATTTCAAATTCATTTCGATCAATTTAACGAATCGAATGTCACAAAATTTGAATCTTAGACATTTGTCATTTTATTCGCAAGTTCTGCATTGTTGAAGAATTAAAAAAAAAAGTTCATTTTTGCAAAATCGTTAAAAAATCAATAATTTTACTCAATAATCCAATTGAGTGTGATCGTTCCATTGCACTGTATTTATAACTTGTGAAAATTCAAAAATACGTTCAAAGTTTCTACTAGAAAAGCTTTAATTTTGTTAAAAATAAAAATGTTCAGTCTTTAATTTAAATATTAAAAAAAATGTCCATATATTAAGAATTTTTATCTTGAATATTAAAAATGTTTAATTTATATATTGAACATTTTCAAATTGAAATATTTCCGAATATTTTTCAGTGCCCTGGATAGAATCATCGTTCAAGGTTACAAATCTCTTCAATTACAATACTTTTTTACTGCCGGAGCTGACGAAGTCAAAGCATGGACGATTCAGGTATTTTCCACGGGTGGGGGTAAAATTTTCGAATGACGAAATTTCGAACAGCTAAAATAGCGAATTTTAACATACAATTATATATATATATATATATATATATATATATATATATATATATATATATATCGATAACTGTATGTTAAAATTCGCTATTTTAGCTGTTCGAAATTTCGTCATTCGAAAATTTTACCCCCACCCTTTTCCACATATAAAAAAAACAAAAACATAATTATTGTGTTTAAAAAAAAAATAAAATAGAATTGAACAGTTTTTTCTTGAATTTTTATATTTTTTTTGTTCAAACTATTGCGATAGATTAATTCATTATTTTAATTATTTATTAGAAAGGGACCAAAGCACCACAGGCTGCAGGTAGAATTCACACGGACTTTGAAAAAGGTTTTATAATGGCTGAAGTTATGAAATTCGAGGACTTTAAAAACGAAGGCTCCGAAGCAGGTGTAAAGGTGAAAAAAAAATCATCGAATTATTATTTTGACAGAAAATTATTTCTTACTAAAGTTTTTATCTCCTATGAGCAAATTTTTCTTTGATAGAATTCACAAAAACAAGATTTAATTCTTGTTTTTTGTGAATTCTGATTGGAAGTAAATTCTTTGCATGTTTTCTCATAATTAATTCATTCAAATTTATTACAAAAATTCAGATTATTCAATTCTGTTTTTCTTTGACCTGACACGATTTTGCCTTTTTTTCGCAATTTCTAATATACAATAATTTTAAAACACACAGGCAGCTGGCAAGTACAGACAACAGGGTCGCAACTACGTAGTCGAGGACGGTGACATAATATTTTTCAAATTTAATGCCGGTGCTGGACTAAAGGACGCGAAGAAAAAGTGATGGCACGCCTCGTTGGCACTGCTGCTCGTTTACATGTACATCAATATGATTTTATTTTCATGTTGCATAAAACAACGCATTTACTAATAGCCTTTTTACTGCATTTTTCGACATTTTTTTCTCTTGTTTTTTTTTTTTTTTTTTTTATACTCCGTGTTCCACAATTTTTCTTATTATTCAAATTGGAAAACGTGCTTGTCGAATCTTGAAGGAAATGTACATTATTTAAGACACACATTTTGACATTGAGAGAAATAATTTGTTGTTTTTTTTCATGAATTTCGAGTGCAGAATTTTTTTATTAGTTAACGATTGTGTGAAGCTTTTTTTACGTACAATAAAATTGATCGATTATTGCTTTTCGTAATAGAGTGCAAAAAACGTTGAAATCTCTGATGATAAAACGGAGGACGTTTTGTAGCTTTGGAAATGAGTCACCGCGCCATCTCGTAGAGATTTGTTCAAAATATATTGCAATAGCGAAATTCACGATCGAAATAAACAATCGACGATCGGTAATTTTTTCGTTTTTTATATCTTAAGTCGATAAAACAGGATTGTTGAAACTCTAAATTGTTTCAACACGTCCAACATTCGCCAGGATTAGGAAAATAACAAAAAATTCAGGGAAAATTACTTGAGACGTTTTTTCTAGTTCGTTTCCATTTTTTTATTTCAAAGTGCTCACTCCTCGTGGACACAAATTCGTTGTCACGTAAAACAGTAAAAACGATCGAATCATTCGTTGCACTTGAATTCGTTTCGATCGAGTAATGTTTTGCCCTTCTCCGGTTCGATTTTTGGCAGAAAATTTCAATGTCAGTCGACTTCTGTCACGACAAGACATTTTTGAGTCTTTCAAATCTCGTATTCACAGTTTTTCAATCATCCGTTGTCAGAAGTGCCATTTAAAAGTCGCATTTTCAGCCATTCGTAAAATTCTATCTCGGTTTTAAAAACGATCTCGAGCCTCTTCTTCGACGATGGTTTTATTGGCAAACCCCGATGTTTTAATGATTTTTTTTTAGGTCCTGTTTTCATCAATATTGCAATAAATTATACATTACGAAATTTAAACAATTCGGTACATCGACATAAAATAAAAATCTAAAAATAACGTAAAATATTTATTACGAAAAAAAAATTAAGAATGATTCGAATGATACTAAATTTAAAAAATATAAATAAATACACTGTGGCACATCGAAACACACTTTTTCTTTCATTTATGCAATTTTTTTCAAAACATTTATAAATATTGCTTGAAAAAAAAACTGATTAATTTTTATTTAAAAAGAACATCTGGCTTCCTGTTCGTGTGCGTAGGTGTATCATTCAAATATGAGCTTTGAAAATGTATATGCATCAATGTAAAAATACCTGTGATCCGCAAAATTTTAAATCTTTTTTTTTTTTTAATCAAAAAATTGGACCCTGAATGATCAACGTATAATTTTGCTAATGTAATACGAAAATAAGTGTAGCATTCGAATAAAAAAGCTTTGTAAATGAGACTGTGGGAAAAATCTCGATTATTATTCGTAGAAATAAATTTGCCTGTTTTTTTATATCTTAAAACAATGGGATTATTGTTTTCATTAAAAACTTATAATTTTAGTGATATTGATTGAAACTCACGAATTTTTTTGTACAGCCGCATCGCACCGTTGAAAAAATATGGGAATTCCCGTTTAAGTGCCTCGAGGGTAAGATCGATATAATCGAGAATTCCAACAACACGATACCATCGTGACACGTTGTCCATGGCACGTTTTAATGCCCATTTGTTATTCCTTTTTCTACAAGTGAAAGAAAAAAACGTGTATTTTTTTTCGAGCCTCGTAAATAGCTTGAGAAAAAAAGGATGAAACTGATTTTCAATGAATTGAATAGGTGTTTTTTAACGACGAGAAAATTATCGGTACGTCCATTAGAAATTAATTGGTCGCAGGTATAAAAAAAAGGAGCGATTTAAAATTTAAAAAAATGTTGTGAAAGTAAAAAATCATCCTTCGAAACTCGTGAAATAGACATTTTTTTTTCTATCGTTCATAATTATTCTGAAATTTTTCTTTTCATAATTCTCGAGTAGTTCTCGTAATTTTTTTAATCCCCAAGCCATTAATTTTATATTTGAAGAACGGAGAGACAATTTTTTTCATCCGAAGAAAATAAATTAAAAAATTAACAAATAATTAACGATACTCACGTACAACGAGGATCCTGTCCACAAAAATATGATATAGATCCCTGATAAACACGAGAAAATTCACCTTTTTTGTACCTAACAAATTCGTATAAAGACAGTAATCAAAAAATATTTGGAGGAAATTTCAGTTATGGTAAAAATTAGAAAAAAAATGTGTGTGACAAAAAATTTGAATAAATTACAACCTAGCTCACCTTTGCAAAAGTTTCGGATCCATCGGATCACGAACTATGGATACAAAAGCCGGTGCTTGGCGTGCGAATGTCGAAAAATTTAAGAATCTCAGGTCACCGTCGAAACTCAGTGGAATCGCTTCCTGGCGTATTATACTTATTATTTCCTCGACCAGCAATTCCTGACGAAATGTTAAAGCGTTAAAAATATCTTGAAATCGATGTTCTCATGGCATTTGAAGGGAATTTGTTTTGCTCTTCAGACACGTAACGCAAAGATTGAATGGTTGCATCGCTCGTGCCTGGTGCATCTTTATTTTAAATGTCATGGGATAAAATCTACGAGCGCGATTATCCCATGACCTTGACCAGAACCAATTGATCGAATTAATTCAAACTTTAAATAAAACTTCCCTTTATTTCGTACAGATTTTCAAAAATGGTTTTTCCATTAAGGGGGGAAAGTCATGTAAACGTACGTTTTTTCAAGTTTTTTTTATAAAGAAATGGCGCCACAGTTGCTGAAAGCAGATTTGCGCCGTGCAACCTATAGGTCTCAAATCTCAACTAAAATCAAAAAATCAAATTTTTATTGTTAAAATATATTAATACACATTGCATGATGGAGAGGAAAAAAAATAAAAAATTTAGGACCATTTTGAAAAAAAATCACTAATTTTTGTATTTTTGTAAATAATCCTAAATTTTTTATTTTTTTTACTCTCCGTCATGCAATGCGTATTAATGTATTTTAACAAAAAAATAATTGATTTTTGATTTTAGTTGAAATTTGATACCTGTAGGCTGCACGGCGTAAATCTACTTCCAGCAGCTGTGGTGCCATCATTTTTAAATATTTTAGTCTAAAAAAATTTGTCAATATACCTCACATCATTTATTTTGAGATATGCTTTATGTTAATTCAATAAACTATTCCATTTCTTTATAAAAAAAAAAAACGTACGTTTACATGACTTTCTCCCCTTAATTGAAAATAATAGAATTATTCTCGAACTCATAAATTAATCAAATTCATTAAAACTTTTAATACTATTCCTCTTTTTTAAACTTTCGTAAAAATCTGTAGAATTGCTTTCCAAATGAGGTAAAATAGCTGATGCAGACTAATCAAATGAGTGCTAAATTTTCAAAATACATTTTTTAAGCGAAGTTTAATGCACTAATTAAATGAATTGACGATTGATTTTTATTAAAACATGTCTTATTAACCTAAAAAAATATTAATTACAATAGGTTTGCAAAACCTTCAAC
The DNA here is from genome assembly GCA_963989365.1 of Rhimphoctona megacephalus. Lineage (NCBI taxonomy): Eukaryota > Metazoa > Arthropoda > Insecta > Hymenoptera > Ichneumonidae > Rhimphoctona > Rhimphoctona megacephalus. The sequence continues at coordinate 19,813,943 of OZ022417.1, forward strand.
TGTTAAATGCAAAATTCCACGATGTCATATTTTCATGGAGATTTTTCAAAGAGTAATCCGTATTTTTCAACCGATTTTAATGCACCACGTCTTATTTTATTCCTCAAGAGATCCTCTACGAATTCACCGTCAGAATTTTTTTCTGAATTTGATCGTTTTACTGTTAGCAGCCAATTGTTTAATTGGCTAAAAAAAATGTTCATAAACCAATTGCTGTAATTTTCATATTAACAAGTTTAGAAAAAAACCTACGCGGTGAATTCGTAGAGAATTTCTTGAGGAACAAAATAAGACGTGGTGCATTGAAATCGGTTGAAAAATACGGATTATTCTTTGACAAATCTCAATGAAAACATGACATCATGGAATTTTGCAGTTATCAGTTGATGATATCGCAAATTCATCGTAATTAATTTCTTTTTTAGGTTAATAAGACATGTTGTAATGCACATCAACCTTCAATTAATTTAATCAGTGCATTGAACTTTACATAAACGTATTTTGAAAATTTAGCACTTATTTGACTAGTGTGAAACAGCCATATTACCTTAATTAAGAAGAATAAATATTCTTGAAGCAATAAATCGATCGAATTAATTAAAATTGTAAATCAAACTTCACTTCATTAAGTTTTCGTACAGATATTCGAAAATCGCTTTTCAATTAATTAAAAAAGACTTTTAATAAAATTCCACTTTTTTAATCTTTCGTACAAATTTGTAAAAATGATTTTCAATTAATCATAAAGAAAATAATTATTTTTAAATTCCACTGTATCAAATTTTTTTCACAAATTACAAAAAATTGCTTTTCACTTGATTCAATTGTATTTCCAAAGCCATATATCGATCGGATTAATTAAAACTTCAAAAAAGAAAAACCACTTTCTTAAATTTTCACTTAAATTTATAGAAATCATTTTCTCCTAAGCTCCAACAAGAATAATTATGCTTTCTATTTTCCCATTTCGTTACTTAATATAGCCACGATTAATATTTCTTATTAATAAACGGAAGGAATTCATATTTTATTCCGGAGGTATATTCGAGGTCAAAGCACATCTTCGAACGTGTAGGTACCCATATACGACAAAGAATTACAACGATGTAGCTTGTCCACCAACACTGAAAATGTTATGCAATTGCCGCGGTCATTCCTTTCCTTTCACCGAGAGCAATGTGTACCGTAACATCATGTATCATCACGAGCCATAAAAATATTAAATTTTTTTTTTTCATTCGGTAAATCTTGTTACAAATTAATTTAATTTTCCTTTAAAAAACTCATTTTTTTCGACATTTTTTTTAATTAAAAAAATCCTTCACAAATATTTCGACTTTATTCCCATTTTTTTTTTGAATAGCTGATGCAATTTTGTCATTTTTCTCACACTAAAAAAATATGAAAAAACTTAAAGAAAAATTTGTTAAAAAATCCCCCTTTTTGTATTTTTATTTAAATGTAAGCTTCGATTTAAGGTATTCCTTTCATGAACTCGAATATTTGACAATTAACAGATTTTTTTGTACATAAAAGTAAAAACAGATCCCAGTCCACTGGAAAAATATCGAGCCAGGTTACCGAACATTTAGAAAAGAATTATAACATTGCAAATCGTCTAATTTACACGACACTTTATGGAGATGACCTGTTGCTCACATTTCTATTTAATAATTCATATATTAAATAATGATAGATGTTTGATATAAACTGTCTTATGGTAAATTAAATTCTAAAGATTCCGTAGCAACGATAAAAACAGAGAGTCACCGGACGTTTGAAAAAAATATTCACGATAGAACTTGAAAGAATGTGATCAGCAGACGATTTTTCGTAGCCATGACGTTCAAGAGGTTATGTTATCTTCGGCAATTTTTATAATATTTTAATGCTATTCTTGTTTTTGCCCGTTACAATTCGGCTCACATTTTTACCAGTGTCACTGCGTACTTTATACGTATTTTCACTCATATTTCACTATTTTTTTTAACCAAATACAATAAGTCCAGCTTCTCCCTTTGACAGTGCAGTTGTTGATATTTGCAGCTCTCCAAAAAATATCAAAAAGTTTCATAATTTACATAATTAAGCTAAAATTTTCGATTTATGTTTACAGTTCAGACTAATATTTGGTTATAACTTTTTTAAACAAAATGCAGCCTAATTTATGAACAAATGTGAAGGGCCCTGCTTATGCGCTCAAAAAATACGGCCCTCCGCGAAAGGAATACCTTAAAAAATAAGATTCATGTTTTCGTAAAGTGTTTTCATAAAGTGATTCATGTTTCGCAAAGCTTTGAAAAGAAATTGCTCTGCCAGTGAACCGGGACGATGAAATAAATATTTTTTCTTCACAAACGTTATTACAACAATTTCGTCACACTTGATTTTAATTCAACTATGCAAATGAAATTTGTTCAGCGGCTAACTCCCGTTGTAACAAATGAGGTGTGTAAATCTGTACAACTTTAAAATAAAATATTCAAATCTGAATAAATGAATGAACTTAACGAGCGATTGAATAGTTATTAATAATTCAGTTTAAATAATTTGTCAATTGACGCAGTGCTTGACATTAGGCATGAGTAATCGATAAAAAAGAATCGTTTTTAATCACCACATGACGTCATGGATATTTTCGTCTCTAATGCAATTAAAAAAAAAAAAATGAAAACGTTATTCGCGGATATGGAAAACAGAATTCACGATCGTTGATCGGTGAATATACCCGGCGAACCGGTTTTATTTTATTTTCATATGTCCGACTGTTGGGCAAATTTTTTCGGCAGGTAGATCGAATAATTTAAATAAAAATACACGATTTATAGAGCCTTGAAAATATTCAGTATAGAAATTAAATTGATTGTAAAACAGAGCGTCGAATTAAGTCAGGTAAACTCGAAAAAAAAACACAAACGAGTACTCTCCATCTAAATTCGGCATTTTCTATGCTTTTATTAATATTTTTATGCACCTGTTGCAAAGTAGAAAGCAATCCATTGTCACCAGGAGGCAGTCGAATGTGCTTGAATGCGTTAAAACCCTGAAGACGTTGCAGCAAAAGGACCAACAATTCTGCACCTGCACCTGGGACTCTTGTCAACATGAGGACGTGGTCATTCGTTTCTGGCAAATCTCCACGACTACCGAGCTCGGCCAATGAAGGTGTAACGTATCTTTGTCTCTAAATTATCAAAATTTATATAAACGTATGAAATGACAATTTCTATTAATTAATATTAAGATAAATATTACCGACAGCGATAGATGCGCGGTCGGTGTGTGACTCCGGCGATCTCCAAAGTTAAGTAGCCTCGGCCGAAGCCAATACCTGGTTGGGTGACCGTTTAGCCATGCACCGGCTCGCGCATCAATCTCTGAGCGGGAGGCAGTTTTTCTAACTTTCTGATGGTTCTAATCAATTGAAACTCAGTAAAAATATAGCCGCCTGTATCGACCGGGTTTTCCACAGTTTCCCTTGGCCCTCGTACAAATGCGATACAGTAGTGCATTAGGAAAGAGTGGCTGTGAGCAACACTCTTAAGGGATCTTTCAGGAACATGGAAATTAGGAAATTGGAACTTAGTTGAAGTGAGGAAAAATTGGGGTTAAAGTGATGGGATGGGCTTGTAAAAACCCGCAAGAGTATACGCGGGAACAATAAAAATTAAAAAAAATCAATATATATGATAAATGTAGGCGTAGTTTATCCGTGCGTGCCGCTGTAACTCCGCAACCCATCCCCGCAGCCCCATGGGGGTTATATGGTATGGTAGCCCTCCATCCCCCATCCATGAAGAAGGTTTCGGTTTGGAACTGCAGAGGTTGGGTTCGGAGATATGGGTGTCAAAATAGGGGATCGCACCAATGGGTTTCTCATGGGAAGTCGGTGAAGCAGCTGGGAATCGAGTGCCGAAGTGGCTGAGACTGGCCAGAATGTACCAGAATGTTCCCAGAATGTTCTAGAATGTTCCAGAATGTTGTAGAAAATTCCAGAACATTTCCAGAATGTGCTAGAATGTTCCAAAATGTTGTAGAATATTCCAGAACATTTCCAGAGTGTTCTAGAATGTTCCAGAATGTTGTAGAAAATTCCAGAACATTTCCAGAATGTTCTAGAATGTTTGAGATTGTTGGAGAATGTTGTAAAATGTTCCAGAATATTATAGAATCTTCCAGAAGGTTCGAGAATGTCTCGAATGTTCCAAAATGTTCGAGAATGCTTTAGAATGTTCTAGAATGTTCCAGAATGTTCCAGAATTTGCCAGAATGTTCGAGAATGTTCTAGAATGTTCCAGGATGTTCGAGAATGTTCTAGAATGACCCAGAAGGTTCTGAACCTTCGAAGGGACTTCCGGTTCCGGAATATTCGAGAATGTTCTAGAATGCTCCAAACGGTTCTGGACCATCGAAGGAAATTCCTATTTCGGAACGTTCGAGAACGTTCTAAAATGTTCTAGAAACCGGAAACGGAAGTCCAGAATGTTCGAGAATGCTCTAGAATGTTCCAGAATGTTCCAGAATGTTCCAAAATTTTCCAGAATGTTCGAAAATGTTCTAGAATGTTCCAGGATGTTCGAGAATGTTCTAGAATGTTCCAGGATGTTCGAGAATGTTCTAGAATGTCCCAGAAGGTTCTGAACCTTCGAAGGGACTTCCGGTTCCGGAATATTCGAGAATGTTCTAGAATGTTCCAGACGGTTCTGGACCATCGAAGGGAATTCCTATTTCGGAACGTTCGAGAACGTTCTAGAATGTTCTAGAAACCGGAAACGGAAGTCCAGAATCTTCTGGAACATTCTCGAATGTTCCATTATCCTATTGTGGTGGGGATACGTTCCAGCTCAGAAGGGTATAGATAGGCGATGACTAGACGCATGCGTCAGTATACTTTTGGAAATAAAAAGCAGTTTTCTTTCACTAAATTAAATACAACTGTATGGAGAATGTAATGATTTAGTTTAGCTTTATAATTTCTGTATTTAAAGGTTCATTTTTTAAATTTACATTTGATAGGAGCTGGCTTGGTTTGTCCGAGCGAAGCGAGAGTAACTCCGGCTAGTTAAAAATAAAATATTAAGATAAATATTGTATTTTAGACATTCATAAACATTCGACTGTTATTTAAAATAATTACTCGAGTTTTTAATCAATATTTAATGTTTATTTCATTATTCTACCATTTTTTTGTTTTATTTTTCTTAGTGTATTTTCGTATGACAAAATCGGGACTTGAAATTTTTAGCCCTGGGAGTGCAGCACTCTTGGATCCGAAAGACCCGAAAGCAAGCGGCAGACTCGATTTTCTTCTAACTGAAAAAATTTCATTATTCTCAAACTTTTTTTTGAAAAAATTTGGACCTCACAAAGATTTTTTCCAACTGGCAAATTAGTTGAGTTTCTCAGACCCACTGTGTGTGCAAGTAGCCAGCTAAAAATGTGTGTACTTCCAGGGCTAAATTAAATTTACCATCAATAAGAAAAAAAAATTAATAAAAAATCATTTTTCATGAATTGCAAAAATGACTTGGAGCAAAGTACGAGGCCAACGAAATTCATATTGCTAAATACGTTTAATGGTGAAAATGCAACGTGAGAAAATTTCCGGTACGTTCGCACATTGCGGTATATATACTAGAAAAACACTTTCACTCTTAACGACGTGCTCTGCATCATTACGTCCACCGTAAACATTTCTCGAGTTCCAATGAATCACGATTAAATAAAGGACATTCAATATATTTTTATAAATTGCAATTTCCTAACGTTTAATTTTTTGTATTCCGTTAGATATTAATTTTTCGTGTTGTTCGATTTGAACTTGAATTTAAACTTTGACGTTAGACCAAAGGCTGTGTATTTCATTGAATTTAAACAAAAAAAACATTATTTCGTAATCACTCGACAGATTTTCGATTCCACATGGAGTTGATTCAAAGGTCTCTTATTTTGTTTGAAAGTACATAATTGAGAGATAAACACTTCTCAAAAAAAAATCAAGGTCTCATTTACTAAATTATAGATAGCAAAAAGTATTTTTTAATCGAAGCAAATTATTTCGTAATAATTATCATAAGATATATTTATCTTGCCTATACACATTTTGCATCGTCATTGAAAATTCAAAAAATTAGATCCTCATACTTATTTTTCCAACATTTATCAAAATCGTAGTTTTTAGTTTTTTCGTAAATTTTTTCAAAACTTCTGTGCTCAAATTATAATTCGAATAATTCGAGAGAATCGGTCAATTGAAAGAACAAAAAACAATTCAAATTTCAATTCGATTTGAGAAGAAAAATTTCAAATTCGAATTTATCAGATTTTTGTCGAGTAACTTTTCCAAAAATTCTTTCATTCACATGTAAAATTTAAATTAAATATTACTTTTAAAAAATGTAATAAAAATAAAATAAAAAAATTGTAGTCACTGCATTTTTCTTCGATAAAATTTTTGATAAATATTTTAATTAACACGTATACAAAACCTGAGTTTTGCTCGTTGTTTGTAGGTCAGTTTGAATTTCGACCACGTTCGAAAAATCATGATTATCTTCTATGGACTCGGTCGTTTGCCTCGAAACGAGAACGATGAAGGCGACAGTAAGAAAAGCGATAAAAGTGGATAAGAGGCCACGACATCGACGCATTTTTAATCATATAATTTAACTGTTTTGTATCATTTAACGCGAAATAAAATTAAATCAATAAAAATATGAGATAATGAATTTAGCGCGTGATAGGAAATTGGTACAGATTAATGCCACGGTTATCACATAGAGTTCGCGTCTGACACGTTACTGAAGAGAATGTCAGTGGGTCAGAGACTTTTAACCGCGCGTTCTAACGTTTCCCACATCCTTACGAGAACCACCCGCGTTCAAATTCCCCGCTTCAATCGTTTCTAACACCTAATACAATTCGAAGGATTCTAGATCGATAGAATTTTTATGAAAAAAGAAAAAATATATAAAACAGTGGAATTTTTTCAGCAGGAGGCAATAGTTTTTGCCTTCGCTTAATTTAATTATTCGGAATATTATTCGGAGCTTAAGAATGATGGAAACAGTAAAAAAACAGCCTTTTTTGAAATAGTTTGAATATTGCTTGTCCATAAAAATCTCAAAATTTTTTGAAAAACCGTAAAATTAAAAAGTCCTGTAACAAATAAGCTGATCATTTTTTGTTTCTTTATGCAAATCGAATCTTTTAACTTGTCTGAAAACGTAGAAATTTTTTTTCTTTTTCTTTTAAACATTTTTTTGAAATTTCTGACAAATTAATAAAAACTCGGTAAATTCATTGAATATTTTTATTAAAATATTTCATACTACACGACATAAGCTGCCAAATCATGGAACGAATAGTTTCGTGAAAATACAGTATTTATTTTATTCGAAAAGAGAAATTTGAAAAAAAAGAAAGAGAATTCTGAAAAAATTTACGCGTGTTCTGAAAAACCAACAAATCCATTTAATACGACGAAAAAAAATTGACCATTTTTGTAACAATTTGTTAATTTTATGTCTTTATTATTTAATTATCAATGTTTACAGCATCTTATAAGACACTGATTTTTTTGAAATTTTAAAAAATTCCCAAGTTACCAAGTTTTTATAAAAAAAGAATTTTTACCTGTGAATTAATGAGCAAAACATTTTGAAATAGAATGAAAATCGCGGTTTAAAAATCAATCGATTTCTTTGATATAACTGGAGTTACCGGCAAAATTAGTTGCGAGTGTCACCACCAGATGGACGCGACCGGCCGGCTGATGCTGCTGTTTCGCGAAGAAAGGGCATTGGCCCACGTGGACATCAAAGTCCGTGGATTGAATGGTTGGTAGTATTGCATTAGTAAGGTCTTCTCACGCATTTCTTCTATACGCGGATCAAAAATGGCGAAATACTCATAACCAGTATATCTATAGTTCAGTGATGGTTACGAACACAAATACACACCGATACACTAATACGCTTTTCCGTGGATCAAAAATGGCCGCCTTTGAGAAGACCTTACTAATGCAATGCTACCAATTCATGGACCTTGGTGGACACTAGTATTTTAATCTCTCTCTTTCCTGCTCTCTCTTCGCGGGTTTAATAGCTGTGTCTCACTTCTGCGCTCTTGGTGAGTGCCTCCGAACTCCGAAACCGTAGTTTCGAGATCGTTCTATTCGTACGTACACAGAGGAAATATATTTACGGGCCATGCGCAGCTGGTGGTAGCTGGTTGGATTACTACGTTGCTTCGTAGTAGTGGAGTGAAACACCGAGTTTTTATTTGTAAACACAAGAGTGCAAAAGTATATTTCGTTTAAAAAAGATGGACGGTTACGATACGCGAAAAAAGAATTGGGAAGATTTGGACGTTACGAAAGAGGAGTTAAATAATTTTACGGAGTGCATGAAAAAGGAAGAGTTTCGAAAATTGTTAATCGAATACGCGGAAGAAGTGTCGAATCCGGAAAATCGTAAATTGTACGAAAAAGAAATAACCCAATTGGAAAAACAACGGGGCGTTGACGTTACGTTCGTTAATCCCGAGCCCGGTTACGTCATTAAAACTAGCTTGAACGGCGATAAAAAGTGTTTCGTTAATATCAGCAAAAGTGAAAAAGTCGGTAAACCATCCAGTCAACCATCTTATTCCGATGGCAATCGGGGACTTCAATGGTCAATACCGTACAGCCTCGCGCCACCCCGCGAAGATTACGACAAAAAACATCTTCGATGCACCGTTTTTGATGCCGTTTTCCATCCCGATACCTTATATCTCGCATCGAAAAATCCTAGTTTCGCTAAAATCGTCAATAACACCGCTTTGGATGGCGTCGAATCCAATTACAAGGTCAGTTTCAACAAATCCTATTAACACCTTTGAAGAAAGAGACGGAGACACAATCAGAAAATGTCGGAACCGAAAACACTTAACCTCAATCCTGTTCGATAAATAGACTTGATTTTCATGAAACAGTCTTACAATCGACAAACCAAAATCTTTTATTTATTTTCTTTTACAGTTTATTCATTATTATTAATTTTACAAAAATTATTTGGATCATTTTTAAACGTGAAAATATCGAATTTGTATTATGTAAATAAACAAATATATTCTATTTTTGATAATGATATTAATTATTGATACACATTGAATATTTATTTTTTAATAATTAGTGATTTTGGCTGTCTCCTGCCAGGTCTGTTCGCAAAATTTTGTCCCGCTTTTAGCCTACTTTTGAATCTTCAAAAATCAAACCTTTTAATTTTCCAATATTTCGAAAAATTCTTTTAGGCTTGAAAAAAATCTAGCAATATTTCTCGAATTTGCAGAATATATTCTCATCGAATAAGATAAATATTTTTCCATTTTTTAAATACTGGAATAATTTAGAAAATTAAAGAATTCGCAAACATCAAAGAAAATAAATGAGTTTGCGTACCGATTATAAATCCATGGTTTTTATTACCGTTGCGACGCCGCGACGATTAGCATTTTAAAAAGGTACAAAAATATTTTCTTTCTGTTTCAAACTTTTTTTTATATTTACAAAAATTTGGAGCTCAAGGATAATATTTGGAAAATTCGTAATTTGAAAAAAAAAAATTGATATAATTTTTTTTGGCCAAGAAAATCATGCATCATCCTACTAAGGCTTAGAAAAACTTTACAGCTCAGTTATAAATTGAGTTGCTTTTCTAAATATTAAACAAACCTTTAGTTTAAAAAATATTCATTTTTATTTGTATGAAAATTTGCACGTTTTCCCTTATATTTTATTTAAAATAAAAAATCAATTTTTAAAAATGTATCAGCCACGGATCACGCACTTTTGTTGGAGATTGTTATTCAGCTGGATTGTTAACATTAATTTAAAATCAGTTAAAAAAAAATTGTTTAAATAACATGATTAAAAAATAATCTCTTAATTTCAATTCGCAGGTGAATTTGGACAGAAAGAACATGAAATTTCCAAAAATGACATTCAAAGGCCAGAGTCAACCGACGGTGATCAGGAAAGCAAGCGAAAAACCAGCGGAAACGTCAGTTGACATAGATCCAGAAGTTTACGAAAAGTTAATGTCAAGTTACGACGAAAGCAGAATTCCGAAAAAAATGGAAGAGAAGCAGCATCGAGCAGCTCCAAAATCGACATATTACAGGAGCGAGAAGCCGAGGAAAGAGGATGAAAATTCAGTTTACAGCGTGCCGAAATTCACGATAAAGCATCAGAGTGACATTGATCTTCAGGATTTCCGAGACTGCGTGGATGCGAAGATAAACGCAGCGATTCCAAAGAGTCTGGTGATTGAAATCGATTTGCCATTATTAAAAAGCGCGAGTGACGCATCCCTGGACGTTCAGGAACGTTCACTCGTTCTCAAAAGCGAAAAACCAGCGAAATACTCACTGGAACTTCCTTTGCCTTATTGCGTTAATGCGGACGCAGGAAACGCGAAGTTCGATTCGAAAAAGAAGAAATTAACAGTAACGTTACCAGTCGTAAGGAAAAATATATCGTTCACAGAAATGCGAGACAGCGGAGTGGAGAGTGACCACGGAAGTCCTCTAGCGAGTCTGGGCGACGAAACAATCTTGAATGGCAACGAGGATTCCATTTCACAAGAATCCTCTCCGGACGAATCTCAATCGCGTGTCGAGGTGTTGAGTGAAATTAATCCCACGAATAATTATCCCCAAAACACTGCTTTACGGACTAGTAATTACCTAAACTCGAACCAGTCTTTCCTTAATCCCAATATCAAGTATACACTGCCGCCATTCGTTTGCAACATTTTCGACGACAATTTAGCCATCACGATAAACGTTAAAAACGTCGATTCACAATCGATCAATTATCGGGTGCTCGATTTTAACTCCGGTATTCATATCATTCTTACGTCGGTCGGCGCAGGATTTTTTCCTGTTTATTATTCGTTGTGCTTGAAAATTCACGAAGAATCCGTCGCCTCTAAAACCGTCACTGTCGAACCCTGGGACAACAATGTCGTTTTTACTATTAATTTGAAAGATACCAACCCTCTCGAAAGATATTGGGTCGGATTGGATGAAGAATTCATGGAAGCTAAAGATTTATCTTCCAAAATGTCTCTCACCAACAAATTCGAACAACTTATGGTTTGTTTTTTATTCAACATTCTTTTCCTCATTAAGGATTAATTGCACGTTGATTCAAGCCAATAATTTTATTCTTATTTATATTTAATATGTTTATTTAAGGGTTGAAAAAAAATCTGAAAAATTCAGCCATTTAAAGACGTTAATGAAGATTGATATACAGTAACAAAACTATTGACAAATTTTTAGGAAGCGTAACATAATTGTTACGCTTTTTTTTCTGATTAATATCAAACGATTTTTTCTTCGTCATATGAAATGAATTTGTTAATTTTCTAGATAATATGAATCGAATTTTTACCGGAATTTTCTATTTTCCTTGAAATTCCTCTTTTCGAGTTTGTCTGGAGGCAGTTTTTGAGAAGCTGTCGCTTCAATGTATTAGAAACTTCGGAAATATGTTGTTCGAATCTTTTCGTAAGAACATTTGCAAAATTGATGATTGTTTTTTAAAAAAGATTTTTAACAAATCACAAAAGTCACTTCACGTATCGAAAAAAAAATTGTCCGATTATCTGTCAAAGAATGTTTCATTGGAAGGTTTTATTGGTTGATAACTTTTTCAAATTGAATATTGATCTTCGTGAAGTTCCAAAAAAAAAAAAAAGTTCAAAAAGTTCCAAAAAATGGCTGAATTTTTTCAGATTTTTGTATCGTTGCAAAGTTTTCAATTTTTGATCCAATAAAATTTTTGTGTCAGAAACTTGAGAAATTCATTCTTACAATTATGGAAAATTCCCACATCAAAATTTTATGCATTTACAATTTCGCCATTTGGTGATTTATAAAAAGTATCAAAATGTTCAGCAATACGAGCAATCTGGACATTCATTTTCAAGTATAAATTTATTATGTCTCTCCTATCAGAAATTTATTATGTTTTGATCGTATAAATTGACCAAAAATAAATCTAGCTCATTTCCAACTACTGTTTTTCCAGAAACCGTAAATATGTTGTAAACAAAAACGGCAATGAAAAATGAATAATTCAAAAAAAAATCTCTTTGTACAGTTTATGTAAGAAAAAACTAATATTGTAATTAATTTCGAGAGAAAAATACTTTTTATTTTAATTAACTAGGTGGAGCCACAAAGCGACCGGGACAAAACGGTCGAAGTGATTGCCGAAGGTGAAGATATCGTAATAAATATTCAATCGAATAATTTGGATTCGGACGACGAGGATGATCACCAAAGGCTGGATATGTCTTCGAGAAAAAAAGAGAGAAAACACGGTTTATCGAAATCTCGATCGATTTCGGAAAGCAGCGGCGACGAACTGCCGAGCAGCAACGGAAGTAGCGTTTCCAAAGGGATTTTGAAATCTCGACGCAGCACATTTTCACGCTCTGTTTCGGAGTCCAGCATCGACGAGACTGCTCTCGTCGATGCTGGACTCATGTCTTCCGTCGATTTTCATTACGACTCGATTCAGGACATCAATTCTGAGTCGGATTGTTCGAGTTTCAAAAAATCCGTTAGATTCAACGACGTCGTTTCCAGACAATTATACAGGCGAGTACATTTTTTCATTTTTAAAGATCTTTCATACAAAAATATTTACTCAAAAGAATGAAACAAATAATAAATATTCGATAGAATATCAGGACGTCAAAATCATTTTTTTTAATAATAATAATAAAATGTCTCAATTTCTCAAAACACGATTTTTTTAATAATTTCTTCTCTTTTTTAAAATTTATAAAAAATATTCGAAAATTCGATGTTTGAGAAACTTTTGGTACAATTATTGGAAAGCTTTTATAATAGTAAAATTAAAAGTTTTTGTAAAAACTTAATAAATTCGCAATTAATTCCAAAAATAATAGAAATAAAATTTGTAGATAAAATTGATTGTTTTTGATGAATTTTTGCTCTTCAAATTACAGATCCAACTCCAGCATTCTTGGTCAACGAAAAAAGAATCAACGGAAATTAAGAAACAAGAAACGCGCGCATGAGCGTCGTATGAGCGAGAGCGAAAATTCCGAGACTGAGGATCGTGAGAAGTATCGAATAAATAATCCGAAAGACAATAGCACGGAGGAGGGGAGTCACGACAGCGTAAAGCCGATTCTAAATCGCGACAAATTGTCGGAAAATCGAAAAAGCGATGGCATTCAAATCGACAAATTACAAAATAACGTTAACAATCATTCGCACAAAACGAAACACGATAAAAACAACAAAGAGGATGCTAATGTTTTGGAAAGGAGCGATGAGTTTCAAGCGAAAAATTCTGTCGGCACGGAATTCAAAAACGATCTTATTTTCGACCTCGATATTTAAAACTTCAAAAGTTCACGATCGAGGTCGCTGCATGTGATAAATATTTTAGTCTAACCAAGTCTGAGAGTAATTACGATTCCATTGTAGCGATTGTTTTACGATCTTTATTCACTTTATTTTTGTCCATTATTTTAACTTGTGTTGGCGGCACAGAAATGATCGTTTAATAATTATCGATTGATAAAATATTTTTTTCATAATTTCATCAGTTTCTGCTTTTCAATGAGTTTAATTAATGGGAAATTATCATAGAAAAAATAAAGAAGCATAAATTGATAATGTTCGTCGGAATTATTAGGAAGAAAAAATTTTATTCCCATTTTTTCATTAAAAACAAAAAATGCATAATCTTTAAATTTCGGATTTTCTTAATCCAGTTCGATTTCCAGAGATTTTTTATTCAATAATTGAAGGAGATCCTCAGCAATATTTCTCATCGAAACATTATTCAAAATGAATTTACTCTTTAAATCGATAAATCATTGAAAACACGAAATTTGTCAGAAATCTTAAAAATATGAAGAATTTTTGAACGAAAAATAAAATGTACAAAACGGAAGTCCGACTATTTACAGAATTATCTTTGAATCGATTCATCAAAATATTTGCCAGGAAAAAATGCACCAAGTTGGAATAATTCAGCTTGAGATGGATTTTTTTTTTCTCCGTGTACATTCTGCTCTCGTAGCACCGAAAAACGGAATGTACCTTAATTAGTAGACAGTTGAAAGAAACTATTTTAATTTAGCGATCGAAAAACATTTTTTTACCTGAAAAATCGACAAAAAATATTTTTGACGCTCAATTCGGCACGAATAAAAATTCTCAAGCAACACAATATCCTATTAAATTAAAAAGATATGCAAAAATGTATTTAACATCAACGATTTTTTTTTTTTTTTTAATCAAATGAAAATAAGAAGCGATCGATTTTCACGACAATCAGAAGCGATCAATTTTTAGAAAAATCCAAAGCGACCGATTTTTACAAAAATCCGAAGCGATCGGTTTTTACAAAAATAAGAAGCGATCGATTTTCATAAAAATCAAAAACGATCGATTTTTACAAAAATAAGCGATTAGTTTTCACGAAAATCCGAAGCGATTGATTTTTACAAAAATAAGAAGCGAACGATTTTCTCAAAAATCAGAAGCGCTAGATTTTCACAAAAATCAGAAGCGCTCGATTTTTACAAAAATCAGAAGCGATTGGTTTTCACGAAAATCAGAAGCGATCGATTTTCACAAAAACCAGAAGCGATCGATTTTCAAAAAAACCCACAGCGATTGATCTTTACAAAAATAAAAACGTTTTATTTTCATTATCACGAAACATTACCAATGCAACACGGCACGAAGCGCGATTCCGATTTTTCCGCTTGATGAGAAAACAAATGGCAATATCCGTTAAAAATGCATGACACATGCGATTTTTTTGTTTTTTTTTTCTCGAACTACTTTGAACACCTTATACGAATAATGTACCAGAGATTGCGATGTTTGAGAGCGATACGATGACGATTAGAGGCAGATTTGGATTGGCAAGAGTCGATCGTATCGTAGATTATTTTCTCATGAAATAACAACACAGCAAGCGATTATAAAGCTCAATTAATCATCACAGAGTGATCGAAAAATCGTAGCATAAATAGTTTTTTGTGTGTTTTTGAAACCACGAAATTATACACGATATAAACGTAGATCTAATGAGCGGGCTTAGGATCTCTCGAAATGAAATCAATTGTACCGGGCGAAATGAAAATTTTTACGAAACTTCGTTCGAGGGTCGGAAATCGAAATTTTATTACGAAAAAAAAGAAGTTTTATCGATAAAAAAGAAAAATACACACAAAAAGGGACAAAACCGTGTATATGTACTCGCATTTATGTACCGCGAGCATTGCAGCGCGACATGCCTTGGGGCGGTAAGCAATGCTCGTTCCTAAAATAGATTAGAAAAAGATAATTGGATAAAGAGAAGATACGAAAAGTTTAGTGCGTTTGTGAATACTCATTTTTCTCTTTTTTTCAGTCGTCTCGAAATTGGGCCAGCTTAATTAGCCTCTCAGAGATATCGGCATTTTTTAGTCGAGTTTGGCCTCTCTGAACTATATTGAACTGAACTGAAACCCCGCAATACCGGGTGAGGACAAGATCAGTGTTTCATACCTTCGACTCTGAAAGTCCACGAAAAGAAATTTCCGTGATTATTTATTAAACCCTTTGAGGCATACATTTTTCCTTACGTATGATTTACTTGGAATTTTTCGTACAAAGATTTTTACGCTCGCTGATCTCGAATCTGACCTAAAAATTCGAAAATAAGCTAAAATTTTCAGCCAACGCTGTTGTAATTTGGATGTAGTACAGAAACGTTTGTATATTTTTTCGACAAAAACCAGAGGTTAAACAATTTTGAAAGAATTCTGTACGACTTTGTGAAGTGCATTAAGGTTGTGAAAAATTTTCCATCGTCATTTTCATGGTAGACTCATAGAAAATGCATTTTTTCATGAATAAGCACGAATTTTGATTATTTGTTTATATAAAGTATTTGTGCAATTGACAAATAATGACTGTACATACTTTTTTGCATTTACGAATGTCCTAGTGATCATGCGAAAATGAAAAACCCGGTATTTGTCGCTGAAAAAGTCGTTTAATAATCAAAAAACTGCAAAAAAAGTGGGACAACGTTCCACTGTGCTTCAAAGGGTTAAAACCCTTTATTACGCCTACTTTTTCCCGTTGAAAATTCCTCAGAAATAAGTAACCCACTTTTACTTTATTAGGCTAAAAAAACGTATTTTTTTTTGTGGTTGTTCAAACTCTTGTATTTTAATTTCTAAACATATTTTGAACTCTTTCTGAAATTGAACTTGATTCTGATTCTGAACTTTTGGTAATTGATCCCGATTGTGATTTTCTCGAACTTTTGATTCTCGTTTTAAATTGATATTTCGATTCCAAGTAAGATTTTCGACAAATCACAAGCTTCTGTCATCAAAACTCCACCCAAAAAGAGCCATTTTTATCTCCGAACATATTTTGAACTCATTCTGAAATTGAACTTGGTTCTGATTCTGAACTTTTGGCAAATCACTCTGATTTTGAATTTCTCGAGCGGATAATTTGCGTTTTTACCGAACTATTTACCTCTAAAAAAGTAAGTTTTATAGATTCGAAAATATTTGAGACGATTCGAAAAATAGCCTCACCCTGTATATATAAAATTGGAGTTTGGCCTAACTATGCGGTGACGAAGGGGGCTGGTAGTTATCAAAGTCCATTACACGAGGATGCATCGTCGGTAGATCATCCGAGAGGCAATTATTTTGATTTTATTTCCCCGTTGGCCGGGCTCGCGTGATCTAGGTCTCCACACTCTCCCTCCTTGCTCTCTTTCCCTCTCTTCTGTCTCTCTTTTTCTACCACGGTAGAAAATCACGCCAATATCTCAACAAAGACTAGTGCATCGTCCTCGTATGCTTTTCGCTATCGCCACTTTTCTCTCTCTGTCTTTCTCGTTCGAGTTAAATGGAGAAAGAGATCGAAAACTCAGACGACACCGAAAAGTGGAACGGTGAACCTCGCCTCTCTTCTCTGAGAAGCAACCACCAGTGCAAACCGTACCGTACGGACGCGAGGATACACGGACTTGCAAGCCCATCGATCCTAGCACCTGCTGGAAGGTCATTAAACCTTCTCGTGTACTCTAGCGTTCTACAAATTTATGTATATCTAGCTCGACCCAGAGTTCAACTATTTTCGCTTCGATTCTTCTATTCTGGGTACCTCATACCCCAAGACTCTGTTTCTCATCGTAAAACCTGTCGAACGATAACTTTTCAAATTACTTTTTCCCTTTTTCTCTCTCTCTCTCTTTCTCTCATTTCATTTTTATTTATTATCTACTGAAATGATAGAAGGATAGACCTTTAAGGTGATTTTTAATTGAGAGCTTACACCAAAATATAAAAAATAAGTACAAAAATCAAATATTTTTGACGCGACTATCAAATATATAAAATCATTTTTATTTTTCACAAATATAATACCGTTTTATGAACAAATTAAACAAAAAAGAGGAATTAAAAAAATTTAAATAGTGGATATATAAATGGTCTAGTAGAACCATCTTTTGAAAATCTTCGCCGATGGTGGAATTTTTTTTTCTGTCAAGCATCGTCTGAAAAATTAAAAAAAAATAAAAATTCTTGTAAAGAAAGGTAATAGATAAAGTGTAGCATAGAGAATTTTTTTTCTGTAGAAATGACAGCCGTTTGAAAAAAAACTCTGATTTTTATCAACATTCTGAGTTTTAAAAATTAATAAAAAATTAACGCGTCATCCAATCGAAAAAATGTTATGCTACAGCCTAGGTAATATTATAAAGAATACGTGGTATAAATGTCATCAAAATCGGTCGAGTAGATCTCGAGACATTCTGTCCATCAGTTTGAAAATATTCGTTTTTTTTTGTTTGTCTCTCGACCACAATTGAATTCGATTATAATTGTAACATTTTTAATTTTATATCGGTTGTACATTTTTTTCAATATCCACATTTTTCGTACATTCATTTAACTTATAATTATTATATTTTGATTTTTAATTTTCGCATGTAAGTTACTTATCCTAATACCATCAATTAACATTGACCAGAAAAATTGAATCTCGAGAAAGTTGCACTTACCAATCGAATGATTTTTTATTTATCTGTGTTATTTTGGATCAATTTTTATTTCACACTTTTTGAAGTTCACTACTAATTCTCGTGGGGAGTTTTTATTTAATTTAGTTTCTAAACATTACTTCGTTTTTTTGATACATTTTTTCTGATGAATCTTTATGTCAAAAAAAAACATAGGGGCTCGCCTCCGGGCTCATTATTATATTTTTATTTTCTCAATTCCTCTTTTTACTAACTTCATGTTCCTGTAAGATCCTCAATAAATCCGCAGCTATTTATTTCTAATGCACTGCTGTATTGGAATTGCCCGAGGGCCAAGAAAAATTGTGGAAAACCTGGTCGATATAGGCGGCTATATTTTCACTGAGTTTCAATTGATTATCAGCATCAGGAACTCATAAAAACTGCCTCCCGCTCAGCGATCGATGCGCCCTGGCTAAGCGGTCACCTATCCAACTACTGGCTTTGTCCGAAGTAGCTTAACTAGAGAAATCGTCAAAGCTACACACTCGTTACGTTAATTTCAAAATAAATAAGTCAGACTTTTCATTTTAATTACGTTTTCATATTTCTAATTCTTTTTTTGAATCATTTAGTAATAAAATTAATCAGAGCTCTTTCAAATGACTATTTATCAAAATCGTCAATCACGATTATCGATTCAATCGAATATTTCTCTGCGAATAAAAATACGTGAGAATATAAAATTTTTGTTTAATTGAATACGAGAAAAATGTATTTTAACTCTGCCTTGTACGTTTTTTCTTTACGTCATACAAAACGGTGCTTCATGTTTTTCTCCGCATTTGTATGAATCATATTCAAAGTATAAAAAGTTTCAGTCAGATATATTTATTTGTTTGTACGTATGACAAAGAGGGAGACAAGATACGTCAAGATAAAGGAATCTGCGCTGCGTGTGCGAGAAATTTCGTTGGTAAATTTTGTATCCAAGCCGGAGTAAATTCCGCTGCACTTGGACGAGCTCTTTAGGATTGAAGTGCATTGTTTCATTGAAACTGCGCTCTCTGCCTAGGCAAATTCCAGAGGCATGTAGGCCAAGCCTGTGTCAAAGGTGTGGACGAGCTAAGAGTCGTGATCAAAGACATCGACAACTCTTAAATAGCAAAAGATGAACTCGAGGACAAGAGCTTCAGTACGTGGACTCGCTCTTGACACGAGAAATCTTTGACTCGTTGACGCGTGACAACAAACGTGACACCGTTTCAAACAATTCTATGTTCAAACGGAAATTCAAACCCTGTGGCCACGATTCAATGACACAAATCCCTTGCGGTTATGATTTTCTCGTTTCTTGTATCTTTCGAAATAATCGCTTTTTCTTCGCTACTATCTCCAAAACAGTGGAAAATAAACAACAATTCTTATCAAATCGATCTGTTAGACAAAAATGTCAAAACAGAAATGAATCATTTTAGTTTTAAGACTTGAAGTTTGTCTCATTTTTCGCAAGCATTTTCACTGTTTTTTCATTCAATTTTATTTATTTAGATTCTTGGAAACAGAACAGACAAAAATTGTGAAATAAAATTGTTCTGATATCCTGAGACTATTGTTAACGCTAAGCTACTACCATTAAGTCATTTTGAGTCAAGCCAGAATCATCATTTTCGACTTTATAGAAATGCAATTTTTTAAAAACTTCGACTGCCCCATTCACTTTTGATCAGAAGTTGTTCCAGTGTTTAAAAAAACTATATATCGAAAAATATCAATTGCTTCAAGAATTAAGAACACACAAAAATTCCTGGGTCTCAAAAACCCATGGTAGTAGTAACAGGGTGTCAAAAAAAGTGGTAGTAATCTAGGATTAAAATTCTATAAACATTTGACAAAACTTTGACTGCTTTGGTTTAATCCAATTTCTCGAAAGACACAACATAATTAAATCGAATACATTTTCCTTTAAATTATTTTATTTCGTTAATTTAAATAAAAATGGGCCGAATTAAAATTTTTGAATTGGAGTAAATTCCTTATAATTTAATTGAATCGTCTTGAATTTTGTAGAGAGTGTTAAATCGATACATAAACACAGTGAGTTTCGGCTACTTGGCACATACATCACACACCATTTGACATTGTTAGCTCAGAGTTAAGTCCGTGAGAACATGGCCACGTTGCTATGCGAATGCCTTCGAGTCATTTAGCTCGAGCCCACAGGATCCCATAGATCAAGTTCATTTACCTATCATAACTTGTAGACGACGCAAATCCGGCTTTATATGCGTACACGAGTTTCGTATCTCTTCCTTCGTAAATACAAATATACACATATGGCCCCATCAAAACTCATCCATGAATGTCTAATTAATTAAATTCCACAATGAAAATCAGTAAATTTGAATTTCAACTTTCGCAATGGCAATTTCTATTCATTTTAAACGTGGAATCGGATTATCCTTTTCACACGGAAAAAAATTAATTGAAGTTTTTACTAAGATTTTCATGAAACTTTACAGTTTTGCATATTATTGCGTGTCCATCAAATAAATTTGTACAGGGTCGAACAGTAAAAAGTACACGCTACATTCACCCCGTTTTTAAAGTGTGAAACCGTAAAAAATACACGAAATAATAAACTGAACTTGTTACCATTAGAATTACCCAAACATAGCCATAGAATTGATTAAAATAAACAAAATTTTTTTTAAATTCCTCAATTGTAAATGCATTTTTAATGATTGTTGATCATAATTTCTTACATCCATCACTCCTGACATAAATTTCTACAGAAAACTGAGATTCGATCTGACCTACCTACCCTATCCACGATCTAATGCACGCAGACGAGTCTTTTGAAAGGAAGAAAAATTTGAAATATAAAAAATATCGAATTTTCATATATTACGATATATCATGTCCGTAACGCTTCCGGGTAGTTCAAAATTCGCCCCCCATTGTTTGAGCTATAACCCCGCAAAAAAACAGCATAAGTGCTGTAAAAAAAGTTGAGACAAGTACATTTACTCCCCCCAAATAGTTTGTCCGGTAACAAATTTCAGTTTCGACACAAAACCTTCACTAAAAATTATAAAAGAGATTTTCTCCCAAGAAAACCAACCTTGCAAAAATTCTCTGATTCATAGCAAATCTCTCAAAAAATGATAGGAGAACCCCACAAAAATTTTCTTAATAAATTTGAAACTCACAAAAAGTTATAAGAGCCTCTCAAAAATTTATCAATCAAATCATAACTTCACAAACGAGGCCAATTCAAACCTGCCCAAAAATTAAGTCTAAACTTCACAAAAAGTTATTAAATAAATAAAAATGATAAAAGCATTAATAGTCAAATACATTAAAACCTATTAAAATTCAATAAAAACACTTTCAACGAATTGAAAATACAGTTGTTCTACCCAACAAGAATAAGAATAAAAAATAATTATGAGAAAAAATTTTAATACAAAACAGATTTCAAACGCAAAAAATTAGATTGAAAAAAAAATTTCGGCCGAAGTACTTGGCGAGTTTGTAACCATAAGTGATATATTATGTAAATTAAGCGAAAAAACTCACCAAGTACTTCGGCCGAAATTTTTTTTTCAATCTAATTTTTTGCGTTTGAAATCTGTTTTGTATTAAAAATTTTTCTCATAATTATTTTTTATTCTTATTCTTGTTGGGTAGAACAACTGTATTTTCAATTCGTTGAAAGTGTTTTTATTGAATTTTAATAGGTTTTAATGTATTTGACTATTAATGCTTTTATCATTTTTATTCATTTAATAACTTTTTGTGAAGTTTAGACTTAATTTTTGGGCAGGTTTGAATTGGCCTCGTTTGTGAAATTATGATTTGATTGATAAATTTTTGAGAGGCTCTTATAACTTTTTGTGAGTTTCAAATTTATTAAGAAAATTTTTGTGGGGTTCTCCTATCATTTTTTGAGAGATTTGCTATGAATCAGAGAATTTTTGCAAGGTTGGTTTTCTTGGGAGAAAATCTCTTTTATAATTTTTAGTGAAGGTTTTGTGTCGAAACTGAAATTTGTTACCGGACAAACTATTTGGGGGGAGTAAATGTACTTGTCTCAACTTTTTTTACAGCACTTATGCTGTTTTTTTGCGGGGATTTGTTGACTTTTTGTATGGAATTCATACCTTATCAATTAAATATGTCTATATTGTGTACGTATCTGAATGATATAAAAGAATTAACATTTTTTTCGGTATTGCAGCAAAATATGGTAACATTTTATCAAAAAGTGATTCTCTCAAGAATTGGATCCTGAATAAAAATTTTAAAGGTCGCTCAAGCGATTTTTTAATTGTTTCTGCTAAAAATGGATACATGATCGAATTTCGAGCTGGTGTATCGCGACTATATTCGGACTAAAAATGCAATGTGAAATATTGATCTAAGAAGTGTTCAAATGAATTCAATCTTCGTAATTAACCGTAAATACTTATAAAATTATTAGATTACTTAATACGTACAGTAGTTCTGAGAAGATACGACGCATAAACGAACGACGAACAAGTAAAAACTCGAATTTTTTAAATTTTGTTAAAAAAAAATTTCAAAAGATATTACACCGAAACATGCGTGCCAACGGATCAACGGATCGAAAAATATTTCATAAAAAATGATACCGAACAAATACTCCAATAGCATCAGAATGCACCGACAGTTTTTAAATAAAAGTACTCATAACGAAACGAGATTTTGAAAAAAAAAGTATGCGCACGAAATTTCGAGAGCAAACGTTTGATTTCAAACAAGAATTTTGACCGAACTACTACGCGAGTTTTTCTTTTATAACACGTTTATTAATCACGAATTATATCTTATGAGCAATAGGTAAAACAAATTGGTGAAGTACTTATGAATTTTTTTTTTCTGGAATCAAATATCTTTTCGCTCAAAACTATTTCGCATCACTTGATTCCGTTTTGGGTTGCAAATGCAAATAGTATTTTGATATATTTAAGGTCTCTACCACTCTAGGGTGATTCAAAACCATATATAATTTAAACCTAGGGTGGTACCATACACCATTCTCTCAATTATATAAAAACGAAGAGAGTAGTTTCCAAATAAACGTTATTATTGCATGCAAGGGACATTTTATGGTAAAAGAGAAGAGGGAAGAGGCACCGTTTTCGACTCGGTTCTAGAGTTTACGTTCAGAAAAATGTATTGTTGGGGCTAGGGTTAATAAAAAAAATTATTTATTTAGGCACTATGCAAAAGTTTATTTATTTAATTACACTTTATTTTTGCATTATCACTCTTCTATCTATATATATAAAAGTCACTTTAACCAAAAGTTGAAACTGACCCCGATCTTTTTAACCTCACGACAAAGATATTAAATAATCATCGAATACGAGTTTATCATACACCATTCTCTTAGTTATAAAAAATAAAAACGGAAAATGGTTTTTAAATAAACCTTTTTATTGCATTCGAGGAACATTTTATGGTAAAAGAGAAAAGGTATCGTTTTCGACTCCGTTGTAGAGTGAGATGTGGAAAATAAAAATTATACAGGCTAAAAAATAATAAAAAATTCATATTTGTTTAAGCACTGTTCGAAAGATGATTGAAATGAATTACACTTTATTATTTTCGCACTATCACTTTCTTATTATAATAAAAGTCACTGTAACCAAAAGTCGATCGAAACTAACCGCGATCTTTATAACCTCATGACTGTTCAAAAATATAGTATGGTTGTCGGTTAGCTGTCATATCCAGCGATCGTTTGAATATTACCAGAGTTTTACCAATATCACTAGTGTCACTAGACAGCGACTGCGAAAAAGACAGTTGCGCATCAAAATGTGTGCGAAAAAATGCTCAATTTTTCGGCACAACGAAAAAAAAAACATTAATATTTTTAATACTATTTAAGCTACGAGGTTCTAATTAGTGGCGATCGAAAGAGAAAAAAAAATAAAAAATATGTGAACTTAAATGAACCTCTAAAATGCTGTAATTTCGTCTATATTAAAGAAACAATTTTCGAGAACAAGTAGAATCACGGTCCTTCTGGTAAAAGTGTCTTGTGCGACTCGCTTCGTAAATGTACTTGTCTCGAGTCGCTACCGCGACTCTTAATAAGCAAATTCAGCAACAGCCTTCAATACGTGTTTCACCTTGAAATTTCCTGGCTCACGTGCTTGCAGAAATTAGTGTACACTGTAAAAACTGAAAGTAATCTACCAACTTTTTTAGGAGTAATAACTTAAAAAAAATCCCAATTTGGGACTTTCGAGCGAGGCAACCGGAATAAGCGATTCGCTATGTGTACACCTATTGGTATTCTATACGAGATCGTCGTTTCAGACGGTCATAGAGCGTTACAGCTCCGGCAATATATGCCCACCTGGTGGATGATGCGTGCTCGCGAAAACGGTTCACTCTGCGCCACGCTGTGGCCGGAGCGAGAAGCAAACCCTAATAGGGACTTTTTTTTGAGATTTCGAAACTCATGACGTCACGTCCGGTTCACACCGAGCGAGGGAAAAAAAGTCCCATTTGGGACTCCTTTTGAGGTCACTTTTGTCCACTTAAGCCCCGAATCCCAAATGGGAATTTTTTTTTACTTTTTTTAGAACTCGCTGATCCGTTAGGGTACCAATTACGGAACATTGTGATATCATAATCCAGTATGATGGAAAACTTAACAAATACATAGCTTTTGTTACATGAATGTTACAAGATTTTAATATGTAAAAATCTCGTCACATTAGTACGAGATGTTTACATACATTCGAGATTCATAAAACTATTACGAGACGGTCCGGTAACAATTATAGAACAATCGTCATATCACTATCGTGTAGAACAGAAAACGTTGCAGATACATCCAACATGCGATATATATGTATTTTTAATAATATATAGATTTACTACGAATTCATTAACAACGCAAGAATCGATTGATGGGTATATAATTGTTTCAATTTTTTTCTCAATTTTATATATTTTATTTTATAAAGTTATAAGATTCGAAAACTTCAGAATCACTGCACTACACTACACTACACTCTGTCTGTACACTGGACTTTAATGAAGGGAATCCGGATTTTATTTATCAATGTGACATCAACATAACCTAAAAATCTCGTTAGACGTATACGAGATATTTATAGTTAACCAAAATTTGTAAAGATATTAGCTCTGTAACAATTATGGAAAATTGGGAGTCTCACCGTCCAGTGGGATTGAAAACATAGTAAATACTTACAATTGTCAAAAACGATATATGTGCCCGGATTTCTTGGTTATGTACGAATGACACATAACCTATAAAAATGGTCCGTCAATAGGAAATTTCGTAAACATTCATGTAACAAATTTGTTACATTAAATTAAATTAAATTTAATAATTAAATTAAATTTCGTAAACATTCATGTAACAAATTTGTTACATGAATGTTTACGAAATTTCCTATTGACGGACCATTTTTATAGGTTATGTGTCATCCGTACATAACCAAGAAATCCGGGCACATATATCGTTTTTGACAATTGTAAGTATTTACTATGTTTTCGATCCCACTGGACGGTGAGACTCCCAATTTTCCATAATTGTTACAGAGCTAATATCTTTACAAATTTTGGTTAACTATAAATATCTCGTATACGTCTAACGAGATTTTTAGGTTATGTTGATGTCACATTGATAAATAAAATCCGGATTCCCTTCATTAAAGTCCAGTGTACAGACAGAGTGTAGTGTAGTGTAGTGTAGTGCAGTGATTCTGAAGTTTTCGAATCTTATAACTTTATAAAATAAAATATATAAAATTGAGAAAAAAATTGAAACAATTATATACCCATCAATCGATTCTTGCGTTGTTAATGAATTCGTAGTAAATCTATATATTATTAAAAATACATATATATCGCATGTTGGATTTACAGTAATATTCACATTAGTTAAATAACAATTATCAAGAGGACGATAGTGTAATAGGTAACGTGCGTGTTCGTCAGGTTAGGAATAATTAGGTAGGTAGGTCGGTTCAAATCCCCGTTCCAGTACGAAATTTTTTCGGCAAAAATTAATGTTGACAATAGTGGGAACAATGAATATAATAACTTAAGATAAAAATCTGAATCGAAGAAAATCTTTTTAAAAATATTTTTAGGCTTTTTTATGTACGCAGCAAAATAAGGGGCTTCGTGCTCATATCAAAATACAAAATTACGTTTCCAGTTCATGATGTGTCGGGTATGTAAAAAAACATGTAACATTGGAATCGCACTGACTTCATTGTTACAAATACTGTATATTCATTACAAGTTTCATAACTTGTAACAACAAACACAGCTTCAATGTACTGAAGCTGTGTTAGTTGGGTATGCGTACTATATATTTTACTGGGAGCACTGTAAATTTTACATTTCATAAACAGTAGAATTCCTCGTTTTTATTTGTAATTTCTACTATGTAATTTTTTTCCTGTAGACATTGAATTTTTTACAACTTGGATCAGCATTAATAATTGATTAGAAATAAAATTACACATTAAATCCATTATTTTGTAATGGAACACACTGTAAAACGACTAATTTACAGTTTTCAACTGTATATTTTATTTTAGTTTCAGTAATTTTTAAACGTCGACCATTAATTTTTACAGATAACATTTTTCCGTGCATAACTGGAAAAAGATGATTATTTTGAGCGTAAATTAATTTTTATCCTGAATTTTATTTATCGGAAAGTAACGTATGATTTCTGCTGATTTTGAGTTTCGGAATATTTTCGGAATATTTTGGTCGGAGAATATTTTTCATACATCTTATAATTTAAAAAATAAGAGATTATCGAGAGTTTGGAAAAAGATGAAAAAGAGTTCGAACGCCAATTGTGTTAAATGGAGTTCAGAAAAAAAAATTATTTGACACCTTAAGTTGGTTAATTAGTGGCCAATAAATTTGGCACGGAATAACCAATGTATATTTATCGATACATCGAGTCCCGTAAACACGTGGCACTTAATGAAGGAAGCAGCTCGATGATAGAGCTATGTTGACAAGAACATCAATGACCGCAGGTTCAAAGGATATCGCTCACGGCAGCTTTTGCTCTTTCATCCCTCCGGACCATAATGTAACCGCAAATTGTACGACGTTAGCTCGTACTGTAAGTAAAGCTGAATAACTCGAGGGGAAAAAAGTATAACAGTAATAATATACGGCGCGTTTTTATACCGACGAAAAAAAAAACGATGAAGGAAAAAAATATTCTGGGAAAAGTTCAAACTTTCTACGTCGTCGAATAAAGTACCAATGAAAAGTCCCCTTCGTGGAGAATAAATATGACGCGTTAGGGGAAGAGCCGAATTTTTTTCTTTTTTGTAACGCTCAATTTATTAAAAGATCTTCCATTTCGAAGTTTTTCAATAAAAAGTTAATTGTTTTTTATTCCCAAAAATCTTTCGTCGAAATAAACAAATCATTCGGTGGTTAACAGTGTAAAATTACATACGAAAGTGCAAGCGGACTGAAAATCTAGCCTCGCCTGATTATTTTCAGTCTTAAGTCTGTCTATGACCATCGCAGTCATTTTTAGACCTCGTAAAAAAACTCAAACAGACAGGCAAAAAAAACAAAAGTGATATCCGGTGGAATCGTGTGCCAGGGTCTGGAATAGGGTTGATTTTCAGAGCTTTATCGAGTCCAAAAATCTATACATAAGCACTTACATCCACATTTATATAAAATGTATTATAAATCATTATTCAATACCTTTCAAAAGTATTTGCTTGTGTCACATTTGGTTTAATAAAATTGAAATAATTCAACAAGAATTTAGTGAAGTTTATAAATTCTCTGCTTCCCTAATTAAAAAACACTCAAAAAATCGTCTTTTTTCAATCAAAATTCAAGAAGTTAAAGTTGTGATAGAAACAAAAATAACGTTGCAATTTTTACCCAATGAAATCGTTTCCCTTGTGAAAATTTCGGGACCAGGAATTTCAGCGATCTGCCAGCCAGGGCAAATACTTTTGCGAGATAGTGTAGGCATAAAAAACAAATGTGAAAAAGACGCGTGCGAGGATGGGATACAGGTGAAGAGAGAGACTGAGCCCGCAGGTCGATAAGTCGTCCACCCGCGCAAGTGGCTTATTTCTCCCTCGAGCTTCGAATCACTAGAATGCATATATTTTTCTGACTGTCTCTTTGGACATGTAAAGCATTTTACGCGTGTTTACAGAGGCTGAATAAAAAAAGTGTGTTTCAAGTTTTAATCACAGAGAAAAATATATTCAAACGTATTTATATTTTAAGGAAAATGCATAATTTCCCTTTAACGTTTTATATAATCCGTAATCCATCAACATTTGCCTCTCAGCACGGGCGATTAGGAGAAGCACGACATCAGCAATGCGGCACCAGGAAAACTCGTGTTACTATCGCGGCTCTTTCTCTTCCTGCATATATTTGAATGGTCGCGAGGAACTCGCGGCCCAAGTGGGTCGTGCGTTAACACGAAGCTCCGAGCTCGCGGTAACACGCTCCGTCATCCACGTATATACAAATATACATGTACTTCTTTTTTGCCAGTAACCTGCACAACTTCGACCGCGCTATCACAAGCGAAACGCGCAGGACTAGACTCGTACATATGACTATCAAAGCGTACACACTAATGCGTCGATTTGTGCTTGAAAAAAGGGCGTAAGTATAATGAAAGCTGACTTTTTATAGGCTGGGCTACGACCTTACGTTTATCAGTGGTTTACGCTTCTATATACGTTGACTAGTACTTTAAGGGCTGTATACACGACGAAATGGGGTTGCTGGCATATCACAGGAGTTTACAGCCTGTTTGCGAAGAAACCCGCAGTTCTGCATCACATCAACCATGTTTTACTCTCTTTCTATCTTCCTACCTCTCTCTCTCGCTCTCTCTTTTTCAAAATATACACATATATGTCCATACACGCAAGTATATTTGTGTATATATGTCTCTCTTCATTTCTATACATGCACGTTAAGCCCCTCGTCATTCTACAGCAATACAGAGGGCTTGTACGTTCCTTTGGCCCACAACGAACGAAACGGGGTCAGTGGCCAACGACGAATGTAGCTATAGCTGAACCGGAGCTCGCGAAATGTGAGCAACCCCGAGAGATTAATCGCTTCGCAAAATTACACGAGGGAGAAAAAAAAATATACGGCAACCTCGAATGATCAACGCATTTCGTAGACGTCAATCGCGTTTCGAAATATTTACGCTTCGTAAACCCAAGTCATACATGCCAGAATCATTTATGGTTTTTTTCTTCATAGGGGTTGCTAGAGAGAATCAAGAGGGAAAACTCGTCCTATGATTCAGCGAAAAATATTCATTCTTTCGAAAATTTGATGCATTCTCGACTGATAGCGATAAATAATAATATGTAATTGAATTTTTGGATAGGTACGTTAATAACCGTAACTCCCAAAAATAATTAAAAACTGAAAAAAATTCTGAAACCTCTGAATAAAATTATCAAATAAATCTAAATCGAGCTAAAAAATGACAATTATTTATAAGAAGAAGAATATAAGAAGAAGTTGGTGTAGCTAAAGCGTTGCTGTCAAGCCAATGTAGTATGTTGCAACAGATTAACTGTCATTAATTAATTAATATCTCGTACCGATAGCGATAGGTGCGCGGTCGGTGTGTGGCTCCGGCGATCTCCAAAGTTTAAGCAGCCTCGGGCGAGGCTAATACTTGGTTGGGTGACCGCTTAGCCATGCACCGACTCGCGCATCAATCGCTGACCGGGAGGCAATTTTTCTGAGTTTCTGATGGTGCTAATCAATTGAAACTCAGTAAATATATAGCCGCCTGTATCGGCCAGATTTTCCACAGTTTCCCTTGGCCCTCGTGCAAATGCGATACAGTAGTGCATTAGGAAAGAGTGGCTGCGAGCAATACTCTTGGAAAGTCTCTCAGGAACATGGAAATTAGAGAATTGCAAATTGGAACCTGGTTGAAGTGGAGAAAAAGTGGGGTTAAAGTGATGGGATGGGTTCGTAAAAACCCGCAAGGGTATACGCAGAAACAATGTAAAAAAAAACTTAATTCATTGCGACGAATGCATTGTCATATTTTAGCTCGATTCAAATTTATTTGATCATTTTTTCAAGAACTTGGTCATTTTTGGGTGTCATTGTTACTCGAAACAATGTTGTTTGTACAACTGTCCGTCAATTGTTTAACTTGTAATTTTTCCACACATTTGAAGTTAGAAAAATATTAATATCATTGTGTAATTATCTTCTTTATTTAACGCCTTACATACGTCCAGCAGCGCCTAAAACGCGCTAAAAGAAAAACTGTTTTTAGAAGAGATAGCAATAGAAATTAATAAAAATAATTTTTACACATTGTTTATTAGTATTTAAACTTTATAAAAAAATTTATTTCATTTTTTTTTTCAAAAATTACAACATAAAAATCACGTTTCCCGAAGCACTATGAAAAAAAAGTTGCTCCACGGTCTGCATCATTTCTTCTTGAAATGCTGATGGATCTGCAAAACGTAAAAAAATTCTTATAAAATAAAGTTGTAGTTATAGTCTGTCGAGCCGGATTTTTGAAATTCGAAAAATTTTGGTAATTTACGGCAGTTTAAAAAAAAGTGTGCATTTTGTGTCACAAATGTCACACTTTAATTATGTTTATAAAATTTTTTAATCACAACATCAAAAATCCGACTCGACAGACTATGGAGAAAACAATTTCGAATATTAAAAAAAAAAAGCATCAAAAAATATTAAAAACTGTATGAGTTATCATGCAGACCGTGCCAGAAAAAGTAGTTTTGAGAAAAATGCATTTAAAGTTTCAAGTGCGTTTCGCTCGAGACATCTACCTGCGCGCATCAGACTCTCGTTGGGCAGTCACGTTTTCTATAATAACTTTCGATCTATGGGGAATTTGTACAATCGACTTACACAGAAATACGCCTAAAACTATAGAGAATAATAATCTGTAAAAAAAAATCGATTTTTTGAAAATTCTGGACGTATGTAAGGCCTTAAACGATGAAATCCGTCAAATAGTTTCCGCTCTGCGAGGGTACTCATAAACTTACATATGTACATACATGTGCTAGACACAGAACCCTCCCGACTTCGCCGTAGTCGGGTAAAAAAGCAGATCAACCAATTAATAAAATATTAGGAAAAAAGATATAACGATTAATAAATAAAGAAAATTTGTTACTTTATGAAATTTACTTAATATTACTCGGTGTTAAGCAATTTTCCGTTTAGTCAGCTGTGAATATTGACCATGTGGATATAATTGAATCTTACGTATATGTGTCCAATTGTAACTCCTGATTAATTCAATGAAATTCATTTGCACCTTACACGCGTGTACTTAAGAATGTACGTAAATGAAGCTTCAAAACGAAAATGAGATTCAAATCGAGCGAAAGCAATAACAGAAAACTTGGCAAAACCTCGATATACGCAAATGTCTTGTTAGTTATTACAAGCATCTAATTTAATCACAGTAATTGCAGATCCCGAATACATGAGTACGGTAACAGATTCCAGAATTCTTCATAAAAAATCTCAAACTTTGTTTACAGTACTGTTTTTATGAGTTTTCATATCGATAGACGACACGTGTTCACTTAAAACTCACACGTTTCTATAACGAAGCATATATTTGAGCTCGAAAGCTCATTTCCGAAAACTCCCCTGTAGTTATATGAACTTTGTTGGATATTCTAATAACTCGATTAAGGTTGTTTAGAAGGAGGGTGGGGATGGATCAAAGTGAGGGAAATTTTTCTATGCTTTACATAGTCAGTCTCATCCCCTCCTATCTACCTCGATAGTTCTGCGTTGCCGTGTCTGTCAGACCCTCCCCCCGTTTGGAGTGATTTTTAACGTGATTTTCAATATATATCTTGAAATATCTTCGAAGAAATTCTCCAAAGGCTAATGATTTTGGTCTCGATCGATGCAGAATATTTCAAAGAGTATGCGGTTAGTTTTTTATTAAAAGTTCAATGGCACGAATAAATATATCGCGAGTTTATTGAGATCGCGCATGGCTCTGTCCATTAGAGACTGTAATCGAGCGCTCAAAACTACGCAACTTTGCGATTTTATTGTTTCGTAAATAAGCTCCGAATCGACTTAAAATTTTACAGAGACATAGCTTGAATGTTCGTATACGCACTGTGTAAATTTCAAATTTTTCTCATAAAACTTGATTTCCTTCTAAACAACCTTAAAACAAAACTTTCGTCAATGTATGCCCAAGTCATACGAACGTACCTATGAACTGGTGTATATAAAAATGTAGCTTTCTTATGCACGGTTTTCAACAGTATTTTTAATGGAGATACTTTTTTCAGCACCTTCTGTTATTCAGAAACGCTACATGCTTTTGATTTTCTTCGAGAGAGAAAAATTTAATGAGCATCCTGTAACAGGAAAAACTTCAACTCAATACTGGTTTTCCTCCAGCCATAATATCTCATTTATTATAAAAATATACATGGCAAATTTATGATTTTATCATACCGATACTTCATAATATTAACTCAAAACCGTACAATCAATTGTTTGTCCTTAAACTCCACATTGGGGTAAATAATTACTTGAATCTTTTCTTTATCATAAAATTTTCCTCGTTCGCGATAATAGGCTGTAATTATACACCATTCTTTTCGTTTTTTCATAACGAAGAGAGCTGCGTATGATAAAGAAAAAGATTTTGCAAAAATGACTGAATGACGTTTTCGTGGGGTAACTTTTTACCCTAATGTATCGTTCAATGTTTAATTGCTCATTTATTGGCACATTTTTAAAAGTATTTCTTTAAATTGCTTTAACTTTTTAACATTTACAAATATTCACGTAATTAATATTTTTCAATAATTTTCTCACATACATTTCGAAACTGTTTTTGCATTAGAACTGTTTAAAATTGAGATTTTTTAGCGAATGTATTCGATGGCACGTACTTCGCGAATGTGTCGATTTTCTCAAGGATTATATGTGAATATATGTATATACTTTTGGGATATACTTAGGTAAGGATTTATAATCGTGATAGAACCCTCGTCCATGTAGGTGTTGGGACACTTTTTGCCGATGTCCATTAGCAAGAGAAAAAAAAGTGTGGAAAGACGTATAGTGAAAAATGTGAGACGAACCGAATAAATATCTATATGTGTCAAGAAGAAACGAGTAAAAAAAATAAGTAGAGTAGAAGAGGAGAAGGAGGAGGGTCGAGACTGAGATCCCGAAGCCCGGATCGCCAGGGCAAAAACGAGCCGAGAGTCAAGGAGCTCTGAAACTCTGGATGCTGGTCGATGAAAACGGTCTGCTAGTGTTGTATTTTCTTTTTTTTTTGTTTTCTTTTCATTCTCCTTTACGCACCAAAAGTTTGATCTCGCAGTGTATAAAAGTGGGACAAAAAGAGTCTCAATTTATTCGTCGAACTTGAAGAATCATTGCAAGTGGAAAATTTACCTGATTATTAATTGCGCGAATCATAAATGAAATAAATCGCATCGAAATTGTAACAAATAAAATAATAATGAATTTTGCAGCAGTTCGTTAGGCTGTTCATTTAACCGCATGGATCATTATTAAATTTGCATAATTATCGATAATTTGTACACTCCGAATATTTCATTAAGTATTCATAAATTCCTCTGAATTTTAATATTCGAATATGTTTGAATTTAAATTAATGAATAAGCGATGAAAACACGTAATATCGGAAGATTTTCCGTATAAAATGGATTACTTTTATACTTTTTTTGTTCATTTCTTTTCGATCGTGACACATCCCGCCGTTCTTGTTATGTCGAAGCTCTGACGGAAAAGAGAGATTCGAGATAAAGAGGATGTTTACCCGGGTGGAGATCAATGGGAAATATCGAGGAACGTGTACTCTGGTACATCGACATGATACCAGAAAAAAGCGAGAAAGGGGGAGAAGGGTACGGTTGTATTCTGCGTGTTCATCACGGTCTATGATCGCAGCTGATGTTCGACTCACACTAAACAAAACCACAGGATCCCAGACCTAGCTTCCAATCCACAGGATCCTTTACCGATAAGACACTGAATACAGAAATTCCGAAAGCTGGAGCAAACAAGAGAGAGAGAGAGAGAGAGAGAGAGAGAGAGAGAGAGAGAGAGAGAGAGAGAGAGAGAGAGAGAGAGTCGCTTATCGATTACATGGAACACTCGCGCTTTGTGACCACCCTCGGTCTGCTATACCGAGGTAAAGAAAAAGAGAAGGGAGAGATAGAGAGAGAGAGAGAGAGAGAGAGAGAGAGAGAGAAATTCCTGGATAACCCACTGAAACTGTAAGACGAACTCATCCAATCCAAATTTACCCTGAAGCATCATTCACCGTTCAACCTTATCGAACTATAATTGTAACTGGTCCTTCTGATAATGTTTGACGAGATATAAGCCCAGGAGAAATAATCTTCGATCGGTTGGGCCCCACAATTCAATCTCAGATCTGTCAAATTCATCGTGAGATTCCTAATTGATAATAAGAAAGTAGGTTACCCAAATAAATGTATTATACAAATATATCGAACGGAAACGTCGTTCAATCAGAACAACGTCCATTTGAAGCTCATTTAATTCTTAACTTTTTTCTTAATAGAATTGTTTACCAATTGCTAAAAGGCTGATCTATTTTATATAAACACGATCCTGCAATAAAGATGATCATTAATTAATCGAGAAGCTTTCAAGATTAAAATAGAAAAACCTTACAGGCTTGTCAACCCCAAGAAAGTCTAACCAGACTCGTTAATACTTCAGAGCTTTCCAGGGATAAAGGGAGATTGTAATGGACTTCGGGCCTTGTCGTTCCACCAGCCGCTGTATCACATCCTCCCTTGCAAATGTCATTCTTATTAACCTCCCTCCGCCTTTCGCTCCCCACGTGGAAACGAAAAATAAATAAATAAAACATTGGAAATATATATTAATCGACGGGAAAAAACATTAACTTAATTCTAGGGTGCATGCAGCCGGAAAGAGAAGGAAAACGTATTTATAGCTCGTCTCGAGTTTACTCACCACAATGTTAAAAAAAAAGTATAATCAAAACACGGCAAAAGAATTTTTAGTCCTTCAGTTCCAAAGAAGGTATGAAAATGTAGATTTTTACGGAAATTTTTAAACAGGCAAGGGATTCAACAAAATCTATTTTATTGAGGCTTTTATTGTGACGTTTGAAAAAAGCTCTCAAAACTCTCGATATATTTTTTTCGAAAACAGCTGCGAATATCGCCCGCTTAAAGACTTTTTCCTGCTTCATACTCTCTCTCTCTCTCTCTCTCTCTCTCTCTCTCTCTCTCTCTCTCTCTCTCTCTCTCTCTCTCTCTACTCTCTCTTCTATTTCCGCGCCACAAGAGCTTTAAGCGACCATAGAAACGCGCGATTTATTCTATAACTGAAATCGTGATGGGATCCATATGGGAGGGAAAGAAGATTTTCGGGAGTGAACCTCTCAAGATTGACTCGTCTTTTTCAGAGTAGTTTATATGTATACGTGTATAGACGTACATATGGTAAAAGTATATATAAAGCCAAAATCTCCTGCGATTTAGATCAAATCACATTTGTAGAAATAAAGGAGAAGAATGAGAGCAAAATATGGAAGAACTGAAATAATGCTTGTAACATTTTATGATAAAAGACATTTAATCTAAAAAAGAAAACACACTTGTTCAATTATAATAATTCTTTAAAAACCCCTGAAATAACAGCATTTGCCATAAAATCAATGCAACGTTACTGTTGAAAAGTTCAACGTCATTTATCGATTTGACGCGTACATTTAGGGCACCCATAAAATCATCGAGCCGATTGGAACGGTAGAGGGATACAAAAAAAAAAAATGCGATCGCGTGCGAGTGACACACTTTTGCCAAGAAATTGCCTCGAATAAATTTCACAGGTGAAGATTAACACGGTTGTTCGGTAATAAAAGCTCTCGACGCCAATTGTCGTGCGTGGCCGTTGCGATTAAACTTACAGTTGATTTTTAATTGCCGTGATAAAAATATGAACTCACATACTATTTCCACAATCCTTAAATAACACGAGTAGGGCTTGGATTAAATTTTTCAGTATATTATGTTAAAAAAACGTTGACTGATAAAAAAAAACAAGGATAATTCTACATATTTATTATTATTAGATTTTTTTTTATCTTTCTATTTTTATATCAAAGTAATAAAGATGAAAGCCAACTATAATGAACTTATGGTATTAAAATATCCCACAATCTTTTTAAAACTGCGGTCAATGCGTGAGCCAACGATAATGAACTTATCGTATTAAAATAATCCACAATCTTTTTCAAATGGCGGTTAAAATAACACTTTAAATTATTTCGAAGCATAATATGATGCAAGCTTCAGTTCGAACATTGATTTTCAATCTATTACTAGTCCAAGTAAATAAAATAACGCTAAGAATTGTCTCAAAAGTTGCTTTAAAGTGGATCAAAGTTACCACGTTACTGTTGCTTTTAAACTGAAGCAGAAGAAACAGGTGGAATCTGGTATATCGAAAATCAAAAACATCGTCTTTTACATAATAACAACGTAATATTTAAATAATTATAAAATCAAATTTACTCATGAAAAAATAAACTTCTTATAATCGATTTGAAAAATTTCTCTTTTTTTCTTGTTTATTTATAGAAATAGAGAATCACAGCTGAATTTATGAGTAGCTGTTTTGGCATGGAATCCTCGATTTAAACGTCAAAGCAGTCCATTGCTATCTATATATAGATCACGTTCAAAGGATCGAATCTCGTTTTTCGCGCGATCTATATCTGACTATACACGTTAAGAGTGCCCTCTCCATATTGTCCCTCTTTCTCTACTGTATATGTGCGTTTATGTGAGTGTTCGTGAGCGACTGACACGCGAGGTGCAGTCATCGACCCCCCGCGACACTTGGCTTACACAATATAGACCTTTTTTCCTCTTTCTCTCTTACTCTATCTCTGCCTCAATCTGAGTGTTAAAACTGACCTACGGCATAAAAGTCGTATTCATTTAATACATGATCTCGTCGAGCGATTTGCTTCGAAGAGTTTCGAACAAATCGTGTATAGCCCCGCGAAATGGAAATGCAGAATCATTCCGAATTTATGTGTTTCGAAGCTCATTCAACAATACTCGTTTCCTGAATAATCATCGTGAACATAAAAAACCAATTGGGTTCATATTCATAAATGCAAAAGAAAAAAAAAACAAATTTCACTAATTGCTACTTTTCAAATTGTCAAATTAATACGGTTTGAATTTTCTACGATAAATTTATCAAACATTCGGTCGATTTGTTTCAGAGCATATAAAAAAATGTATAAAGAAAAAACTCCAGGACGTGTGAAAAAAAAACACAACGTGTAGAACCCAATTCGACTGCGAGAGAAAATGCCTGAAAATAACGTTTCGTGATAAATTGACAATGCTCCGACCCCTACTTTTTATCAAGTATACCCGTATTAATTTTCCCTGCATTTTCCTCCCTTGACACAGCTCGTATTGCACAAACTAATATTTATATTTGTGTGAGGAATTATTGCTAATTTCGAGCGAATAAATTTCAGGTATTTTCGTTACTGGAAACCTCAGATTTATCCACATCGGAATGTTGGGCTTTAAAAAATGACTGTGAATATAAAAAGTGGTACAAAATGGCATCTTGAATAAACTACGATCGAATCACGAGCGAAACTCATACTTGATAAACTTTTTAGAGCACGTTCACGACATTGCACGATTTCGCAGAAAAATGTGATGAATTTTTTATTAAAAGAGCTTCGATTGTAGGTCATGCAAGTTTTTATTCTCGTTTTTATTACATGTGCTCTTCGGAATTTATCAATCAAGATCCACAAGCACGTCGACTCGTCATACATCATGAATCACGTCATTTGGCACAAAGCTTTACATTTTTTGTTGAAATATTTCCGCGGAAATAATGCAAATATTATTTGTAATTGTGCATTTTACGAAATAATGAAAAAGTGAATGATTCATGATCGAGCCCTCTTCCAATGTTGAGATGCAGACCACTTTAAGGTTTTCCTAGTCGCAGACAATCCGTCATGTGTTTTTCAATAACTCCAGCCAAACTCCAACAATCCCAAAAGCTTTTCAACCCGATTGTTAGGCACTTTAAAACTTTGACCTATATATAAAAGAGTTTTGACACTCGTTGAGATACGGCTCGAAAGAATTGTCACGGGGTGCAACAAAAATAGAGAGCAAAGTATCTTCGAACGACGAAAGAGGCGTAAAAAATGTGCGAGAAAAAAAGAGGCCGAAGTTGGCTTCAAAGCGTCGATGAAAAATGAATATTTAAAAATATAAAGAATACGAAAAGCGTGGGTTTCCATCGGGAGAAAAAATGTCTAAGAAAATAAACAGTGAAGTAATAAAATTATATAGCGCGAAACAAAGTTTAGCTCGAAATTGATGAGAGCGTCTGGACTGGTCATGGACTTTCATTTTTATACTTTTTTCTTTACTCTTTGGATCGGCATCAAAGATACTTTGGCTGGATGTTTTTTTATAGACAGATGCGTCAATTTTATGCTCGAAGGAATATCGTTCGTTAGGTGAGATATCGACAACAAACAATCAATACTACTAGAGAAATTCGAATGAAATAAATTTGAACTAATTTATCAAATAATTGAAAAATATAACGAATATCTAATTGAAATTGTGAGCAAAAGGCAGATTTTTTGTACCCCCAAACCATTAGACACCCTAAATAATCAATGTCATAACTGATGAAGCAAAAAATGAATTATGTATGTGAAAGTAATTACACGAACGTACAGCAAAATGTAAAAATCAATCCACCATTAATTTGCAAATATATCACTAATTAAGGATACGAAAAGTATTAGAGTTAAAAACGCGAATCAAAGATAGCGCGAGAAAACCAATGCTCCAATCGAGCATCGGGCGAAACCAACTGAAAAAATTGTAAATAAAAACATAAATTGTAGGGAGAGAACGAGATAAAATCACCACCAATCACCACTCATTGGATTCATTATTTCTCAACGCAATAAAAAAGATTCTGATGCCATAAATAATCCTGGCAAAATGATATTCATCTAAATAATAAAAATAATAGTATGAAATGAGAAAAATAATAGACGCGAAATAATAATAACGAAATAAGTGAGAAGAGGGAAATAATATCGCAGGGCGAATCAATTCATTTACTCAAGGAACTATTTGAATATATATTAGCAATTACTGCTACATTATAACAGAAGGGAGATGTGGACCGCATTCCTCTCATTGCCAAACCGCGGTTGTATCTCGTAGTCAATTAATGGATGTACAAAGGCCGCAATCTCGAGTGTTTGGAATTAAGAAGAGCATTTCAATTACAGTGATATTTTCTTCGCAAAATAGTGAATTAACTAAATTAACGTAATTCAGTCTCTTCCTGCTCTCGATTTTTCTTCTTTTTTTTTAACAAGTAAAAAGATCTTGCATTATCCCATTTTTTATTACACATATTGTATCACCAATAAGCTATATTTTCATTAGTTTTTTTTTCATTAAATGAATATTATTATAATAAAACATTGTAATTCGGATACCGAATCAACCCCTGTAAAATCAAATGTGCATGACCCTCCGTTTTTTGTACCTTCAAAGGTCCTCGAGGATCAAATCCTACGAAGCAAGGGTCAAAGCCTATCAAATAAGGGACAGACCCTGCGAAATAAGGGTCCGGAACACAATTACCTCTTCATTAATCTGCATGTACTTTCAAAGTATTATGGGACTGAACACTCGTGACATAAAATATTCAAAGTAAGAACATAAATACAAAAATTACGTGAAAATGTAATTACACGTTTTTTTCGATATTCCTCATTGCCTATTCTGGAAGCTCGTTATTTTCAATTATTTTTGCATCGTTATAGTGGATTATTTTCACATAAATCGCAATTAAATGACAAAGTTTT
The DNA here is from genome assembly GCA_963989365.1 of Rhimphoctona megacephalus. Taxonomy (NCBI): domain Eukaryota; kingdom Metazoa; phylum Arthropoda; class Insecta; order Hymenoptera; family Ichneumonidae; genus Rhimphoctona; species Rhimphoctona megacephalus. Next base: position 19,854,076 of record OZ022417.1, read on the forward strand.
GACACTACGAGAACATTATTTTCAATAGAAACTCATTATTTTTTCCTTGAAATACTTTGTCAAGGATTTTAGAATCGATTAAGTGTAATTTACGTTGTATTATCAAATTATTCGAACGAATCATATTTCCTCATAAATCATAATTGACTCTCAATAAATGTTGACACTGTAAGAACATTATTTCCAATATGGGGTGGATGTTTTTTGTTTTTTTTTTCACAGTATATTCTGTCGAGGATATTTTAGTTTCAGGAGATTTAGGGGTAGATACTTTTTCGGGATATTTTTGTGTCGGCATATGTAGTTGTGTCACCGCATATTTCCCTGGAGATTTTTTCGGCACCGACCAATTCATTTCCTGATTTTTTTATATGCCTGCCCTACTCCCCTAACCGAGATATACACAGGAATACGCGAGATAAAGTGCGGAAAATGAAGATATATATTCGCTCGTTTAACCAGTTGGGGGCGAGCGCAACTTTTACGAACAATATTCATAAGGAATTTTCAACCCTCGCCCTTAACGTTGTTTCTGCTTTTGAATTTTCGAGCCAAAAACTTTTATAGAATATTTTACACCGAGATAAAAAAAAACGAGAGAAAAATCGAACCTCGTAAATCGTACGATCGCGCACGAATATACGTCTTCGAAATAAAAGTCGAATAATTTTCACTTTCCTCAAGTTATTCAACGAAAGAGGGCTGCATATCCAATCATCCAACAACCCCGAAAAACATGTGCCTCAGTCGATCTAATATATTTATCTATCACATCCCGAGCAAATTTCAGCCCAATTTGATTACTCAAAGTCAAGATCGTTAACGGGATCATCCCATGTGACAGCTATTTTTTTTCGCTTTTTTGGGAATTTTTTTTGATGAACCATTAAAACACAATATCTTTGAATTTTTACCACACATTTATTAATATTTTTACAGTCCCTCAGAATTTTATCAAACAAAAATAACGAGTTGAATCGACTTTACACCGTTCGGAAGACACTCATGTGTTGGTTGACGGCTGCCATGATTCCGGAGGTTTTGCTCATCTGAAATCAAAAAATCGAACGGCATTTTAATTTGTAGTCTTGAGACTATCGCTGGAACTAGAGTAAAATAAAAATATCGAAAATTGAATTTTTGGCACGGTTTTAAAAGTCGAAAGAAACGACGAAACTTGGAACTTAACATTGAAAACCGTGCCAAAAATTCAATTTTCGATATTTTTACTTTATTCTAGTTCCAGCGATAGCCTCAGGTCTATAAATTAAAATGCCGTTTGATTTTTTGTTTTTAGATAGGCAAAACCTCTGGAATCATGGCAGCCGTCAACCAACATATGAGTGTCTTCCAAACGGTGTAAAGTTGATTCAGCTCGTTATTTTTGTTTGATAAAATTCTGAGGGACTGTAAAAAATGTTAATAAATGGGTGATAAAAATTCAAAGATAATGTGTTTTAATGGTTCATCAAAAAAAAATTCCCAAAAAAAGCGAAAAAAAATAGCTGTCACATGGGATGACCCCGTTAATTAATCACTTATACAAAGTTAATTACAATTATTTACCAAGCGCGAATGCTGGAATTCTGTAAACATATGTCCCACTTCCAATTAATGGAATCAATGCATCATTTTATTGCAGAAGAATTTTTGAAAACTAAAAAGCGAGCCAAATTACATGTGAATTCAATTACTCAAAGTCCAAATATTTAATTAATGGAATCCACATAGTTAATAACGATTATTTACGATAAAACAATGCTTTAATATTGGCAAAAATACTTTCCATGGTCTTTACAGCCATACACATAATTCTATTAATTTTATGGTGGGCAGCGCTGACTTGGCCATAACTGGTAGGCCCGCCATATGGCGGGCTGTCTAAAAAATAGGGTTCTAATCATACGATATTAAATACCAATGGTATTCCCGAGTTTATAACACCGCTGATTAAGATTCTGATAAAAAAAGAAGAAAAAAAAATTATGGACAGAAAATTTCGCATGATTATTGCTATTATTGACTAAATGATAAATCACGATGTTTTGTACATATTCATTTATTTTTTAATGATCCAAAGTGTGCCATAAGGAGGCTTCGCGGTAGGATTTTACACTTCATTTTTTGTTTCATCTTTTTTTAGTTTTCTTATTGATTTTTAAAATTTTTCAAAAATTTCTTGGTTTAAAATGTTCTTCCTTTTTCAAGTTTAAGCCGATAAAAACAGTTGAAACTGAGGAAAAAATATCTACCTTAATTGATTGCTTAGAAAATTAATTTTGATGACAATCGCGTTTTTTAGCCGTTCAAGGTAGCCTACTCCCTTAATTAGAAAAAAACATATTTTCATAGTTTTTTTGTTCTTTAGGAGTACTACACTTAGGAGTGCGAATATCTTTTACGAATATTTAAATTTTTTTTTTGCGATTTTTTTGTCTACCAGAGATGTCCACCTCACTCTCAAACCGTTTACCAGTGAAGGGGTTAACAAAAAAGAATTTTTCAAGCTTTTCGCAATCCCGGAAAAACGAATGAGTCAGAAATGTTTGCTCAAGCGTTAATTGTTAATTGTCGCACGTTTCTTCGGGCGGGAATCTGCTTAATTTTGATGACATTATCCATAAGAGTGGACGATATGCTCTCGATCCCAGGTGCTCATTCGTGTGGGAGTGAGAATTTCCGTTTGTCGTATATACCCCAAATACACATAGACGAGAAATATAGATCTATATAAAAATACATAGCCGTAGTATCTTCCGCGTTTATCCACCGTGGCTGGTTTCCCACATGTTGCGCTTGGCTCGCGGGGCGCAAGTCAGCTAGCAGGAGCCCGGGCCATCAGGATAGACAATCGCTCCCCTCGCTTTGGTTAGTTACGCGAATGCCATCGTACGATACGCGCGTGCTTTTCCAACCCATTGGCGAATAATTCGAAACGTGTCCTAATTTTCGACCTCCGTTTATCGTGTCCTTCAAAAACTCAAATTATTAACGTGTTATTTGTTTTTCTCGTGCTGGCTCCCGATTCTTTCGCCCTCGTGCGTTTTTTCTCGCGTGTTCCATCAAAATCCAGTGAAATAGTGCGTTTTTGGCTGATTCGAAAGTAGCCAGTGGAGATTTTGAAGAAAATCACGAGAAGATTCATTATCTTGGATCTACGACGATGGCAGGTGGATCCTCAAACAACTCGACAATGCTCGAGCACTGAGTCGACAACTTGTTCCGTAAGGTTCGTCGAATTTTTCATTTTTTGATGTGTTTTTTTTTTTTTATGAACACAATTATTGAATAGAAACGTCGATTATCTTATTGAAACTTGACCCTTTTGTCCATTTCGATAAAATCGATTTAATGCTTTTTAATAATTTATCGTTTTCAACGATATTCAAGACTTTTGAATTCACGATAATGTTACTATTTCATAATCTGTATTCTTGATCGTGTACGATCGATGCGTATCATGCAACCTGAAATTTTAGTTGTACTGAGAATCAGTGTCGATATGAATTATTTATGAATGGAAAAAAATATTCACAGTATCCGATCCATGCTATCCAAAATAGGACGATACTAGATGACTAAATAAACAAAAATAAACAAACAAAGGAAATCGTATGAGGCGAAACGTGCTTAAAACTCTGTCGTTCATTTTTACGTTATTAAAAGTTTGTAGAATTCAATTTTGAATGTTTTTTGAACAATTGATAAATGCACTCGTATTTATAAAAATTAGGAACTATAATGGAATCACGATTTTGAAATTTTCGACAAGATAATTCGAGAAAGTTTGCATTACTGTTATTATTATTATTATTATTATTATTATTATTATTATTATTATTTTTAACAGAATGAAATTTTACTTTAGACTTTACTTTAGCAAAATACAAAATGGAAAATGAGTTTCGAGATTTTAATCGAAAGTATAAAACTTCTCACATTTTTACGTTGAATTTTCTTGCAAATTGGTGAATCGGTATGAAAAGGAGGATTTTCGTAAATCCTAGTTTGCCTCGGGAGTGATGAGGAAGGGACCATTAATTTTCCCACTCGCTTAGGCGGCTGCAGCTTTTACGAATTTTATTAACGAGCATCCCGTGAAGTTTTTTAAATTGTGCAATCAACGCAAGACCTGCCGCACTGACCACCATTTTTTGCATCCTTATCACAAAGCTGAAGCTGAACAAATGCAGTTTACGGATTTTTAACAATTTCAGCATCGTTAAAGTATATGTTTTCAGTTTTTTTAAACTCTATTATCACAACGTATTTTTTATCATTTATTTTTTATTGATTGTTTTGTTTGTCCCCTATAAAAATTAATTTAATGCTTTTTTTCCAACGACCTAAAAATCACTTCATTAGTGACGATTAGTTAAGCAAATTTTTTTATAATGCATTAATTTGATCACATATTTATTTATTTATTCAGTAATAACGATAACTTTTTTTCAATGGACGGAATTTTTTATTTAATTTATCTACGATTACTGGGATAATTGTTTACCAAATTTATGACAGTTTAATTAATAAATAAATTCAACGATGTAGAGAGACTACTAAAATTTCGCTCCTAAAAGTTGCAACAAAGTGTAAGTGAACGTAAGATCATGCAAGAATAGTTTTCCACGCACATATGAACAGTAATTTATAACACTGTGTGGAGGTGAAATTCAGGAGTGCACTAAACTATGCGAGAAACTTTATTAACCAGGAAGAAAAGAGTGAGCCGGTGGAGGATTTAGAAGTAGACTCATCTATAGCTTGGGCACACGAAAATATATAGAAAACTCGAGAGCTGTACATTGGCCGTAAAGTTGGTCGAAAACTTCGGCGAGCGATTAAATTTCGATAAGAGAGGAAACTTCTGAAAATTTTTCAGACGAGTGGGATCGTGGTTGAGATATTAAAGCTTATAGGAATCATGTGGTTATAATTTTGCACACTGAAAAACAATTAAAGTACTGCCAACTACGCGATGAGGTTGGACGAATTTCGTTGCGCCAATAATCATATTACATTTAGTTAATCACCCGGTGGTTTATCCATTGAAAGTCGTGTCGTTGAGACAATTACGCCACGATTTTGCCGCTAAATTTTCATTTATTTGAGTTGAGTCTATTTCATGTGATACAACCGCAATAAATGGTTACCTTGAAAACAAAAAAAAACAAAACTTGAGATACAGAATCGAATGAATTAGAAATAATCACACGCAGGTTGAGTTGTATACGGTTTGTCCGTGACTTGATAAAATAATAGCATCGAATAAACTTCTCCGCGAGAATTGAATTCAATGACACCATAGATCAACGGAATATAATTTGTGATTAAGCTAATTCCCTAGTAGTAATTTGGATGAAATCTTTTGTTACTATTCAAACAAATAAACCTTTTGCTAAAGCTACTAAAATTTCGTTGCGCAAACAACAAGTTTTGTTTAACACGAATTATATATATATCGTAACCGGACAGCTTTATTCCCAGTCTGGATTTCTGGTGTGCCAGAAATCCGCTAGAGGGCCACGGGCAGAGCACTCTCGCGTAGGCGTCGCACCGCTCGTATGCCCATAAGGCTCCGACACTGAATCGTTAAATAATGATCACTCCGACTGATGGTAGATGATCGTCGAGAAAACCCGAACCATTGTTTTACGAGGTAAACAGGTTTAAGAAGATGAATCAGTCGGTATCTCGCCACCGTGAGTGCGAGAGAGATAGTTGCAAATTTCGAAAGTGAAATTCTTCGACACGGTTTGACCGATTACAAAAAGGCCCTGTCAGCCCATTTTTGCCATCGTCCTGCGTGGGCTGACAACAGAGTTTTTTTGTAATCGGTCAAATCGTATCGAAGAATTTCAACTTCGATACGGTTTGATTGATTACGAAAAAGCTCTGTCAGCCCACGCAGAATGATGGCAAAGATGGGCTCACAGTGACTCGCACTCACGGTGACGAGAGAGATAGCTGCAAATTTCGAAAGTGAAATTCTTCGACACGGTTTGACCGATTACAAAAAGGCCCTGTCAGCGGATTTTTGCCATCGTCCCGCGTCCGCTGACAGAGCTTTTTTGTATTCGGTCAAACCGTGTCGAAGAATTTCAATTTCGAAAATTCGAGGTGAGGTTAGGTGACTGATCCATACTCTTAAGGCCTATCGTACAATTAAAGTACGCTGATATAAAAAGGTTTTGCCACCTAATTATGTCAGGATAGGCACTCTTACGAGAGAGTAAAAAATCGATTAATCGTGTTTACTATGGAAAGTCGCAAAATATAAAATCAAGAATACCAAATAAAAAATATTCCAAAAAATATATATATCAAAAAAAATTTCAAATTTTGTTACAGTCATTTCAAAATCGTAATTGTTCGGTACAATCACTGTACGTTTTAATTACACAATGCAATTTATTTAAGGGGGGAGTACCTTTAGAATTTAAAAAAATCGATTTTTCCCCATTAAACGTTAGTGCAATGTCTTAAGAATATCGTGTCAGAATTTTAGACCAAAATTTAAAGCCGTTCGGGAGTTATAGCCGTAAATGTGACACAAAGTACCGACGCTTGGACGCGCTGTATGCATAATCGCGCGTTACCGACAGGGCTACATACCTCTCTTACCCTAAAGTGATTGACTTAGTAGTCAAAAGTAGCTTCTGCTTAGCCTGTACGATGTGGCAGCAGAGAAAAAATACTCCGCAATATGAAGAATGGTTTGCAGAATATGAGGAAAATTGTCTAAAGGATCCTGAAGGCTCCGCAGGGAAGGTGGAAGTGGACTCAATCATAGAAATGTTTTCGCGATCGGAGGAGATGATGAGGAGGAGGAGATTGGAGATGGAGATTCCAAAATATTCAAGGCGATTTTGCATAACAACCTTACGGTGATGATTTTCAAGTAATCAAAAACGAGTGTATTAGCCACATAAAAAAAAAGAATGGGAAGTCGCCTCCGAACTCTAAAAGAAATGCATAAGCTCGGTGGCAAAGGAAAATTAACGGATGCCTTGTTAAAAAACTTACGGCATACTGTGGCTTAGCTATTCAAAGAAACGTTGATAGCTTGGATGATATGAAAAAAGCTATATTGCCCACTTATTATCACTTGGACTCCTCTAATCAAAATCCTCAACATGATTACTGTCCACCGGGCGGAGAGTTGGTGTAGTCGGCAAAAAAATAAAGTTATTGTAGCAAATCTGGATGATTTTGAGCACCCTCTTTCGCATCACCCAGACGTCCAGAAGCATATTTTTCCGATTTATGAGGACCTGTCCAAAGAAGATTTACTCCAGAGATGCTTGGGTGGTTATACTCAAAATGCCAATGAAAGTTTTAACTCAACGATCTGGATCTTGGCTCCGAAACATTTGAATTCTGGATTGAAAATCGTCGAAATTGCATCGTATCTTGCGGCTGGACTATTCAACGAAGGATATGCATCGATTTTGAAAACCATGGTGGCATTAGGTATCATCGTTGGAAATCAATGCAAAAATTACAACGATAGCGTTGACGCTCGCCGGGTACATCGACAGGAGTGGCGGAGCTCCTTATCAACCAAAGAGGTTCAAAAAACGCGGAAAGAACAGTTGGCTGAGGAAGATCAATTCTTTGAAGAAGCTGAAGGCTTGGTATATGGCCCTGGAATCGCTGAGTAGCCGGTGAGTAATTGTTATCATTGACTTTTCCCGTGACAAAACTTTAAACGCGTTTTACTCAAAACTATATTTTTCAAATTGACGTGCAGTCTCACGTAAAAACTATTCAACCGATCTTAATCAAATTTGGTACACGACTGAACAACATCACTCTCTTCTATATGAATATAATTTTTTTTCAATATCGGCCAAAAAAAGTATTTTTTCGAGGCAAAATATACGAAAAATTTCATCAAACATCGCAATTTCTATTTTAAAACCGTATAGTTTTTGTAATTTTTAATATTTTTCATTTTCCTGATATTCATATAGAAGCTATAACTGTTTAAAATAAAAATTATCAATTGTATTGATTTCAGATGAAAACAATGAGCTCCAGCCTGCACGCCAATTGGGAAATCCCCAGTCGACCTGCTCCAGAGCCAGTGGAATATCTCGACCATTTTTTATTCTTTTGTAATAAAAAAAAATACGCTTCGGTACTTCAAAGTGGGTCATTCCACATCAATTCGAACACTTTTGAACCCGACCCCCTTCAATTTAGCTGAAACTTCGCAATTTTCTTTTACGCCACTAAAGAAATTTTTGTCATTTTTTTCAAATTTTTTTACCGAAGGCAAAAAAAGTTATGAATGTTAAAAAAAAATGGCTTTTTCTTTTTCAAATAGCTATAACTTTTTCAAAAATTGACCTATCGGGACGTTTTTTTTTAAGTTTTGTTTTCGAATGTACTTTTCTGAAAAAAAATACAAAAATAAAATACCAATTTTACAAATCAATTTATTTTACCTCTCTTTGACGCTTAAATATTTTACATATTCTGTATTCCTTTGAATTCGAAAAATTTCGGACACAAAGGCAACCATCCTTGTCTGGAATGACACAATGTAATTAATGAGTTCCAGCGATTGATTTTGTTTTGGCAAATCGGTCCTTTAGGTCATTTACAGCCTTATTATAATCTTATTACAAGAAAAATAATTGATAATCGCTTTACCTGTGAAATGCTTATCATATATCATTGAATTAGATTATGTGTAAGGTATAGAATATCTCAAAATTATTTACTAAGATTGATTTCGATGTGAAATAAAATTTTCGAATGCAGAGAAGTTGAAAATTGAAAACGAATAAAATTTCTTTTTTTTTAATAAAAAAAAATAGAAAAAAAATTCGGCCCACTAAGCAACTAGCGGGGTTAACTCTGGAATAAATCAAAGATTTTTTTGGGAAAATAAAAAAAAAATTAAAAGTGTCGGAATTTGAAAAATTCATGGTTTTTTCCAAAAAACTGAAATTTTCCATAGAACTTGATTTCCAAAATTATTTTTGTATTTTTTTCAGAAACGTACATTCGAAAACAAAACTTAAAAAAAAAAAACGTCCCGATAGGTCAATTTTTGAAAAAGTTATAGCTATTTGAAAAAGAAAAAGCCATTTTTTTAACATTCATAACTTTTTTTGCCTTCGGTAAAAAAGTTTGAAAAAATTCACAAAAATTTCTTTAGTGGCGTGAAAGAAAATTGCGAAGTTTCAGCCAAATTGAAGAGGGTCGGGTTCAAAAGTGGTCGAATTGATGTGGAATGACCCAAGTGCATTCTAATAATTGGCAAAGTTTGAAAAAAAAACTCTTTCTATTAAAAAAAAAATTGATAAAATCATCGATTTTTTAGGCTTGAAAAGGTATCTCCCCCCCCCCCCCACCTAATCCAAACATGATTGATATAATTGACTGAAATACTTTTCCGCATTTCTCGAGCAATGCCAAGATACTATTTCAAATATTTATTGAATTTTATTCAAAAAATGTTTTAATTCTATTCAATATTTAAAGTTTTGCTTCAAATTGCGGGCGTAGTTGGTTCAGAAAAATACCTTCAATTACGCGCGAAGGTTGCCTCAACTACGCCATTGGTTTCGCCGTATCCAACCTCAGGTAGTTGAGCCAACTACGCCTCCGTTCTCAGCACTGTGCCTTTTTTTCAGAGCAAAAGTCACATGCGAGGAATCCACAAGAAAGCTTATTATCACGGAATCAATGATCTTTTTGAATATTCTTCGTATCGCTCTCCACCGAGAAGAAAAAATACAAAGTTTGCCTCCAAGCAAGGAAACCTTTTTTTAATTTCTAAAAAAACCAAAGTACGTGACATATTTTAGAAACACATTTGTATGCGATCGATTTCAGTAAAAGTCCAGCAACTCAAAATCCACTGAGAGTCAGTCCATTTGAAATATGCCTATTTATAAAAATCACAAACTCATGAGCATGGAGCGTTCTCATTGACGAAATTTCGTAACATTGAAATTTCGTATCTTTCGACACTTCTGAATGAATTTCTTTCTTTTCGGCAATATTTTCTGGTTCAATGTGCGCAATAAATAAATATGTTCAAATGGGAAGAAACTTTTATAATGATGGATATCTCTTCTCGAAGATTTTAACTTTCTGATGACAAAATGTCAAGCAACTTGGAGAATTACACCTGAAATTACCAACTCTTAAGATGTATGGAATATTCAATAGATTTGTGCAGCAAAATTGCTCGAATTACAAGCATGGAATTTCGTAAGTTATCCATATACAATTATAGTGGCAAAGAATTTATGCCTCACTCCAACTCCATGCAGCTGGTATTTTATGAATATTCATAATGAATTGTCGCCTCAAAATTGTTGGTCCGTGAACAAAATATTCTTGGATCATGTGCCGTATCTAGAGTCGTGGCAGCGACTCAAGACAAGTACATTTACATATACTATAATGTCGAAGACGAGTCGCTAACTAGACTCTTTACAGCAAGCAACGTGGTTTCGAATGGTTTTTGAAAATTTCCGAAAATTGTTTCCGCGTTATCTAATTAATTACACTATTTTGAGAGATGTTGCGGGTTCACGTATTTTTTTTCTTTTTTCTTTCGATTCTGACTATTTCGAACTCTGTAGCCTTACATATATTGAAAATACTATTATTTGATTTTTTCGTGGCATCGAAACACGGTGGCGTTTTTCGCACACATTTTGATGCTCAATTCGCAGTCGCTGTCTAGCGATACTTTCTAGAAAACTGGTAACATTCTGGTGATATGTGAGACTGTATTCGTTGATGTGACATCTGAACCTATACAGTTTTGACTTTTCATTTAGAGTGACAGTAGTGAGGTTAAAAATAAGAGATTTCCTGCCAAAAAAACCAACCTTGCAAAAATTCTCTCATTCACATCAAATCTCTCAAAAAATTATAGGAGAACCTCACAAAAATTTTCTTAATAAATTAAAAACTCACAAACAGTTATAAGAGAGTCTCACAAAAATTTAACGATCAAATCATAATCTCACAAAAGATGTCAATTGAAATCCGACCAAAAATTAAGTCTAAACTTTACAAAAATAAATTAAAACTATAAATCATTAATAGTAAAATACATTAAAGCCTATTAACCTCTAATAAAAAAAATCTTCCTATTAATTAAAAATATGGATGTACTACAGTACATTTGTTCTACACAAAAAGAACAAGAATAAAAAATAAGAATGAAAAAAAATTCGGATACAAAAAAAATTTCAAAAGAAAAAAGTTTGATTGAAAGAAAATTTCGGCCGAAGTACTTGGCGAGTTTTTTAAATTTTGTAAAAAAAAAAATTTTTTAAAAATATTATACCGAAACATCGGTGCCAACAGATCAATGGATCGAAAAATATTCCATAAAAAATGATACCGAAGAAATACTCCAATAGCATCAGAATGTACCGAAAGTTTTTAAATAAAAGTCATAACGAATTTAAATAAAAATCATAACGGAACGAGATTTCGAAACAAAAAAAGTATGCGCATAAAATTTTGAGAGCAAAAGTTTGATTGGAAAAAAGAATTTTGGCCGAAGTACTACGCGCGTTTTTCTTTTATAACGTTTATTGATCACGAATTATATCTCATGAGAAATAGGTAAAAAAAAATTGGTGAAGCACTTATGAAATTTTTTTTTCTCAAATCAAATATCTTTTCGCTCAAAATTATTTTGCATCACTTGATTCCGTTTTGAGTTGCAAGTGCAAATAGTATTTTCATGTATTTAAAGTCTCTACCACTCTAGGGTGGTTCAAAACCATATATAATTCAAACCTAGGGTTGTATCATACACCATTCTCTCAGTTATATAAAAAAATAAGAGAATGGTTTCCAAATTAATTTTATTATTGCATGCAAGAGATATTTTATGGTAAAAGAGAAGAGGCACTGTTTTCGACTCCGTTCTAAAGTTTACGTTCGGAAAAATGGATTGTTGGGGCTAGGGTTAATAAAAAAAATTATTTATTTAGACACTGTTCAAAAGTTTATTTATTGAATTACACTTTATTTTTGCACTATCACTCTTCTATCTATAATAAAAGTCACTTTAATCAAAAAATTGAAACTGACCGCGATCTTTATAACCTCACGACAAAAATATTAAATATTTACCAAACACGAGTTTATCATACACCATCCTCTTAGTTATCAAAAAAAAAAACAAAGAAAATGATTTCTAAATAAACCTTATTATTGCATTCGAGGAACATTTTATGGTAAAAGAGAAAAGGGATCAATTTCAACTCTGTTGTAGAGTTTATGTTCGGAAAAAAAATTGTAGCAGCTAGGTTTAATAAATTCACATCCGCGATCTTTATAACCTTATTTTTTTAACCTCACAACTGTCACTATTTATATAGAATTTCATATCCGCGATCTTTATAACCTTTTTCAACTCACAGCTGTCACTGACAATTACATTAAGAAAAGTCATTCGGCTGTCACATCGACGGACAGTCTCACATATCACCAGATTTCTAGTTACAACTAGTGTCACTAGACAGCCACCGCAAAACGTCACAAAATGTGTGCGAAAAAACGCACTATTTTTTTGATGCTACGGAAGAATGAAATATTAATATTTCCAATATGCGTTAGGCTACAGAGTTCTAAATAGTCGCGATCGAAAGAAAAACAAAAAAAAATACGTGAACTCGCAACATTTTTCAAAACGCTGTAATTCATTAAATATCGCCGAAACAATTTTCGCAAACTGTTCGAAACCACTCTGCTTGCTGTAGAGACTAGTAGCTACTCGCTTCGACATTATCTAGTAGCGACTCGTCTTCGACATTATAGTATATGTAAATGTACTTGGCTCGAGTCGCTGCCGCGACTCTAGATAAGGTTATAAAGATCGCGGATGTGATAGCTGACGGATATTTTTTTCAGTCTGGACTTTTGGTTAGTATTACAGTTGTGACTGTTGGGTAATAGATAAAGAGTAACAGTGAGAGAAGTAATAAGTGTTTTTTTTATATTAAGGCCATGTGAAAGACGTTCAAAGCAATGTGAAATACGCTCGGTCGATAAAAATTCCGTAACCAACTTTTCTTCTACACGGATAATATTACGTGCAAATAACGAGAATCACTCTGTTTGTTTTTCAACTGAACGGGAGGTGGTTCTCGTTATTTGCTCGAAATATCATCTGCGTAGGAGAAAAATTGGTTACAGGATTTTTACCGACCGAGCGCTTTTCATATTTTTTTAAACGTCTTTCACATTGCCTTAACGGGAGAAACCAGTTTAGGAGGCCGAAATTTTGATGTTTTTCGTGAATTTTTTTAACAGGGAAGGAATAATCAGAATTTGTTTAAACTTGGAGGATATTTTATTCATGTTTTGAAGTACACTTTGTAATTTTTTCAAGTCATTTCCGCCGGAAATCGTGGAGTTAGAAGCTGCTGTTCATGGACGATCGCCATCCGAGTTTTTTGCTGGTGGGCATTCCTGAAGTCACAATTTTTATCTGTAATCATTACAATTTTCTTTTTTCGTTAACAACATATTTCCTAAGAATATGAACCTAATTGTGATAAAAAAAGTTGAAAATTGCATGTTTTTGACGTGTTTGAACACAATGTCATGTTTTTATACCATGTTTTTTCACCTTTTTTGCATTAAAAAAAATATTTTTGATAATAATATCATCCCAGAGTTAGGTTCATATAGATTGTAATTAAATAAAGAATATTCACACAAATTTTCAGAACGATTGGTCAATAATTTTTTGAGCTAGAATGCCCACCAATTGAAAAAAGTCGTCCATGCTTCTAACTCCACTATTTCCGGCAGAAATGACTTGAAAAAATTACAAAGTGTACTTCAAAATATGAATAAAATATCCTCCAAGTTTAAAAAAATCTGATTATTCGTTCCCTGTTAAAAAAAAATCACGAAAAACACCAAAATTTCGGCCTCCTAAACTGGTTTCTCCCGTTAAGGATATGAATCAGCCGCATGAGTGCGAGAGAGATAGCTGCAAATTTCGACGTGAAAATTTTTCCACATTGTTCGTTCGATCGCAATAAAGAATTTTCAGCCGATTTTTGCCTTTTTTCTCCGTGGATTACAACTTTTTTATTTCGATCGGACGAACGTTGTGGAAAAATTTTATTTTCGAAAATCCGAAGCGGACGGAGTGACTGATCCACCATCCACATTCTAAATTTGTATGAAATTGTGAACTGTGGCGAAATAACTGGAGTGATCTTTATAGTAAGTTATACAAGTGTCATTTCATTTGAATATACTTTTCTACCGACCGAACGGTTTACGGGATTTTCGGACGACAAAAACCCGGGTTGTCCTACTTGGATTATATTTCTAGCTTTTCTCCTACATGGATTACATTTTGAGTAAATGACAAGAATCACTCTGTGGTTTTCTTTTTTTTTTTTTTTTTAATATTGTTAAGAAGCAAAACTGAAAACAGCTGTATCTTTCGCACTCATGGCAGCTCAGTCGGTATTTTACAGGGATTGGAGCAAAATAATTTTCATTAGTAAAATAAATTGGCTCAAAGTAGTTCGCTTGTTTTTTTATGTACATAATGTACTAGGCATGATTAATAAACGTTGTCGTAACCTCGCTATGTACTTCGGTTGAAAAATTTTTCCCATCCAAATTTTTTTAATGAATAGTTTTGGCGAATTTTTTCGCTTAATTCACACAATGTATCATTCATGGTTACAGACTCGTCAAGTACTTCGGCCGAAATTTTTTTTTCAATCTAATTTTTTCCGTTTGGAATTTTTTTTTTGTATCGAAATTATTTTTTATTCATATAGTTGTTGTGTAGTACGACTGTATTTTCAATTAATCGAACGATTTTTCATTAGAGGTTAATCGTTTCAAATGTATTTGGCTATTAATGCTTTTATAATTTTAATTTATTTAATGACTTTTTGTGAAGTTTAGACTCAATTTTTGGGCAGGTTTGAATTGGCAACTTTTGAGAGATTAAGATTTTATTGGTCATTTTTTGTGAGGCTCTCTTATAACTTTTTCTGGGAGTTTTGTATTGAGAAGGGGATTTTACACCGGAACAACTGGTTGGAGGAAGTAAATATATTTGTCTCAACTTTTTTTACAGCATTTATACTGTTTTTTTGCGGTATAAATTCTCCTCGAGTAGAGTGCTAGGAATATTCTTTTATTTAAATTGTAGGAGTGTCGATGTCCTGATAATTTTCAGACATATTTTATTACGGTTTTCTGGGTGTTTTGTCATTTGTTAGTTTAATGTCGATGCTGATAGTCTCGTTTGATTCGTCGCTCCTCATTTATTTCTCTATCTCTCCCTTTTTCTCTGTCTCTGTCTATCCGTCATTTTCATCTCCCTATCTCTTTCCCTACTCTGTCACAGCCTCTATTGTTCGTATCCTAAACCAGAACGTAATGAGCTCTGCATGGGATTCACACTATCGTAATCATTAGTAGTATCAGCACATTCGAGTTCTCTCAGGTTCGCCATTAAATCAAATAGCAAAAGTCAGGAACAAATCTCCCATTCTGTATTCGATCCTTTAGGACTGACCGTAAAGCATATGAACAAGAGGGAAAGAAAAAAAGTTAAATAAAATTTAAAAACAAAAATATTTCAAAGATATAAAAAATTGAATTTTCTCCCAATCGATAAATCAATTCACTACAAGATAGTTCGGTAAAATTTGGCCGAGTCCAAATGTAGTCCATTTTTCAAATTTTTAAATTACAAAATCGATTTTAAAAATCATTTTCATTGAAAATAAAATTTATCAAATCGCGTATACTCTTATAAATCATCTAAATGACAATTAAAATTTAATAAGATCTTGGCCTGACTCATGCAGTAACAGATCCGTGGATCGGTGAAAATGTAAACATAATCTCGAAAATTTTGTCGCACGATGAACTGTTTACGAGGTCCTTCGAGTAGTTTTATTAAAGAAAAACAACTGCACCAACCTAAACGTTCCCTCGAAGCTCTAGAAATATGCAATGAGTAGAAAAAAAATTGAAAATGAAGCAGCTGGTGACTTAGAAGGGCACTTGCCTAATTGACATTTCGTACCGGTGGGCATAAATGAACCGCCATCTTGATTGTCTACTGACTTCCGAGAGAGAGAGAGAGAGAGAGAGAGAGAGAGAGAGAGAGAGAGAGAGAGAGAAGTCCAAGTCAAGCCTACAGAATTCTGCTATGTGTGTAATTTTATTCGCGATTTCTCAATAATTTTACGGGGAATCCAATTCAATTTCTCTTAGAAGATGCTTCACATGTCGTAGATTAGAGCCATAAGTTTTTTTCGTGAGTTGTACGACAAATTTTTGAGTATTCTCAAATTGAAAGTTCTAACCTATGCCATCGTCTGCATTCTCCTACGGTCGGAATGTATTTTTAAAAGCTAATTTCTCAAAACCTACCCGGTTAAAAGAGTTTCAATATCACCAACACGTGAAAAAAATGGTCTTCTTTCGATTCAATGCAAAAAATATATAGTTACACGTGGACCCCGACTCTACCAAACTACCTTAATTCACCAATACGAAAACAATTAACTGTAGGACTCTGATTGCTTCATAAAATTTATTTTCGTTAAATGTCAACTTACATAGCATGAAAAAAATATGTATAAATGAATAAAAAAAATTTATCAAATTTTTACAAAACGATCTTTTGAATGACTCTCATATATTTTCACGCAGTAATCGTTTTCAACGATGAAATGTAAATGATTCATTGCCCTACATGTCAATATATAAAAAAATATATTGTTGGCTCTAAATACGTGAAAAATCCATTAACTTTTTACCGGAGTTTACAATAATAATGGTATTATGACGAATAAGATATAAGCTCATTGTTCGATGGCTGATAAGGTGAAAGAAACGACCTAGTTTCATTTGCCCCAGACAATAATTTAATACGGAATGTATTTAGAGCCTTTTATATATTATTAATGATGTTTCGTGTATACAGCGTATACGAATAAAGGTTTCGTCTATCTTGCTTTTTGGTTCTCCATACAACTGGAGGA
This sequence comes from Rhimphoctona megacephalus, assembly GCA_963989365.1. NCBI lineage: Eukaryota > Metazoa > Arthropoda > Insecta > Hymenoptera > Ichneumonidae > Rhimphoctona > Rhimphoctona megacephalus. Next base: position 19,871,112 of record OZ022417.1, read on the forward strand.
AATCTGTCAAATTCAGTATAGGGGATTCTAACGACATTTTGTCACAAGCTCCATATACATTTGGCTCTTTAAACATCGAGAAAAGCATTAATCACAAAACTGAGACGAGGTCATTCGAGATATATAATGGGGCTGTGATAACGAATCGTATAAATACAGCTATATAAAATGCAGGCAGAAAGATTGAGACCTTTTTCTCTTCGTGTTTTTTTCCCTCAAAAATTCAAAGAGAAAAAAAGCAATATTCAAATATCCTTCGCATTAATATAAAAATCACATTTGAAATAAACAAAAAACGCATAAATTACATAAAAATAAAAGCTAAAAATAAAGCACTGATACACGTGCCTGTATACGCGATAAAATACGCACAATGAGCAACACATACGAGCTCATTTCGTAAGTAAAAATAAAAAAAATATTTTCCATCACAACATGAAAATCTCTTTTCATTTCGTTTGACTCAAAAAGCAAACTTTTTCTTCCACATTTTTTTTTTCAATCACAACGTTTATTTTTGTGTACGAAAAATAAAAAATATTCTCGAACGTTCAAACCGGCCTCACAGCTCGCCCGGAGCTTTTAACTTCATTCTTTCTCGCTGTTTCTCTCTCTCTATCTATCTCTCTCTGTTTCTTTCTCTCTCTCTCTCTTTCTCTTCACGTTGAGCAATTATGCGGCTTTCAGAGCCAGCTGATGTATCTCACGGCTTTAATAACTGGTATACCACGAGGATATTACACGCGTATTTTACGAAATTGCGTTACGTAGAAGAATTAAAAACAAAAAACATCTCTCTCCCCTTTATACATAGCATTATACCTCGTAATTTTTTTGAAGGAACTCGCAAATTTGATTCCCTCACATCTGGTGCATGGATACCATCCTTTCAACCCTCTATATAATCCACAGCCTCTCACGATCACAAGCAATACTTGCACGGAGCTTTTGCCTGTCTCTCAACCGGAACATGTCACTGACATCTACTTGCTGACACACTCTACCAACAATTAATCATTCGCACGTCGTAGCAAATGCTTTTCGAGCCTCTGACATAAAACAACTGCGAACTTTTCGTAAAGAATTTTCGGATATGTACCAAACGTTCAATTATTCGGCTTTCTCCTCCCTCTCGTATCAAAATATGGCGATATGAAAAACGTGTTTTTCTTCAATTAAATATATTTCCAAATAATGATGCAATCTGAGCAGTATCTATGTTACAAATGATTTTTAATATTAACGTTTCATCAATTTAATACATTTTCCCAGCAAAAAAGAGAGAACAGAAACCTTTAGTATCAATGTAACGTAATATTCCGAGGCGAAATAAATGATAAATTTTGGCGAATCCATTATCCGGAATTATCCTCATAAATATTGGGTTCTCAGATTTTTAACCGATAAACCGATATTTATATTGGATCTGTAAGAATTTATGAAGTTTTTAACAATCGAATAACTGCGGGTTTTCTATAAATAAGTATGCTGTGTATAAACGCAAAATTCGCCAATATTTTCGCAAGATTCATGTGGAGTAAGCTCGCTGGATTTCAACCGTTGGTATCATCTATTTTAATAATCTGAGGATCAATAAAAACAAATCAAAATATATTATACCCAATTTAAAACATGGATTCAAACGTATCTTCGAAATTCACTGCACCATTTTGCAAGCAAAATTCAGTGTAATTTGATCAAATTTAATCTCGTCGTCGATGAAAATAAAAATAACTCTTAATGTAATCATGCACATATTTCGTGTCCATCAATCCAGAAACGCAGGCATTTATCGATAGAACGAAAATTCGTGTGGTAAAATGTGCACGACCTCAGTAGATCGATGGAGAGAAGTGAAAGAGGATGAAAGAACGTTTCTAAAAATATGTAAAAAACTGTTTGTGTTGTTGAGCATTAGACTGGAAAAATAAAACGCATCTCCCTTTAAACGCTTCCTGCTATCGGTTGTCGGTGGCAATTCACGCGTACAGACTCGAGATACCGTGAACAATATCATTTATAATCATATCATACGTGCATATGTGTACGTACATGAACGACAATAGAAGGAGGGCAAGAGGGAAAGAGAAAAAAGATTTGGTGTAAATTTGGACCACCATGAAATTGTCAAATCGAGCTCCTGCTCCAAATTTTTTCTACTGCTACACCATTCATGTATTTATTTCAACTGGAAAATAAAAGCAAAGAAAAAAGTGAAGAATTTAGACTAAAAGCCCATAAAAAATGAAAATTCGCAACCGAATTTCGTTTCATTCGTTTTTATTTTTTGTTCACAGGACCGGAGGCCGAAAGGCTCGGCGGGGTGGCCCCAATGGGAGCCAGAAAGGGTCTCCTCGCCCCCCAAAATACTTTCCTCGATACCATAGCAACTCGCTTCGATGGAACCCGTGAGTAAAAAAGAAAAAAATTAATTATTTCCTTGTCACTGATACATCATGAATTATTCGTTATTATTTCACCTATGAATTCGCTGGCAGGGCTACAGTTTTCTTATTTTCTTCGTCAAATGACATACTGCGAGTATAAAACCATTTATACTCGTAGTAGTAGGATTGACGGGAGACTCTAACGTGTCAATTAACGCCTCGTCGAGGCTCAAATATACTATCCCCGCTTCGTGTTACGTCCCGTCGTATTTCAACGAAATTTGGTCCACTTAAAGTCGCACTACCTTTTCGTTTTTCTTATTTTCTCCTTTAAGAAAACGTATAATACCACACGTGGATTTTTTTTCACCCGAACTTCTTGAATACATGCTTTTCGCGCAACTCAATGAACGCCCAAATATTTTTACTCGAGTATATGAACTCGTTCGATTCACCCATTCATAAATTTATCGAAGGAATGATTTTGATTTTTTAGTGGAAACAAAATTCACGTAGCGAAAAAAAATATTGCTCAAAATAACACAAAAAATTGTTGGTATTTAATCGAGATATAATGATGGTAAACAAATTGGAATCGTTATCACTTTTTTTATAAAACAATTTAATTTTGAGTTATTGATTATTCAGTTTTTAAAGACACTTTTTTAAATAATATCATTGGCTTGAAGTGTTATTATTTTAGTCCGACAGAAAAGCTATAGGTGCAATTTCGAAAGTTATTTTTCAAGGACTAAATCTAATTTTTTTAATAAAAACGCTCGTCCTGGGAAGTTGGCTGCATTACATCGTATTTTTTTTCCTCATCTACCATCATTTTCCCAGCCACCTATATACACATAGAAATGGGCTATTATAAATACCTCGGAGGTGAGACGAGATTGTGTTTTATCGGCAAAACCATCTTGACCTTATAGAACGTTCAGTCTCTCGCTCGGATGCTATCACCTTGGGACCTACCTTGGCTTCCTTGCTTATGATACTGGCATTGGACACGATAATTTCGTAACTGAGATCTGAATATGCCCAACGGGACCATTAACCCCACTTTGTTTCAAATTTTTCAAAATTCATTATATTGCGTCGGTGTAGCTGATGCAAAAAAGTTATTCGTTTCTTCTATAAATTCTATACATAATTTTCTTCATTACTAATCTAAAAATATGAAAATTTCGATATTATGATCGATTTGGAGTTGTAATGAAACTTGCAATCCTTCATTGTGTCACCGGGGATGAAAGAAAGTCCAGCAATTCAAGTGTTTTAATGATTAACTTAATCAAAATGGTTTATTTAAAAAAAAAATATATACAACTCATGTATTCGCAGTGAAATTGTTAAGTTCAGGAAAGACGATGACCCGATAACTTGTTCAAGACACAAAACTGTGTTCATTGACCTCGCAAAGAGGAATATACTTAAGTGGAGTGTGTATAAATACATCATATACCGGAAGGAAAGGAAGAAAAGATAATTAACGTTGTCGTAAGAGACTTATAAGTAGGGGAAACACTAGTGTATAAAAGCGTCTACGTGGCAATATTCTTAGGGAGAGGTAATGTCTACACAAGATATCGGAATCCAATAAGCCGACAGGTACTAGCGTAACAATTAATCAGCTTTACGAACTAAACTTTTGGGCTCTCTGTATTGCAGTCTTTTTTAATCTGCTACTGTTTCGTCATACGGAAAAAAGGCGTACATTTGTCTGCCATTTTTCAATCGAGGACACAAGTGTTTTTTGGTCGCTGGCATAATCATCTTTAATATTTAATAATATTCTAGCCGGCGTCCTGTTACAATAGAACTTTTTATCGATCTTAATTGTCGATAAAGCACGTAGGAACATTGGAGAAAAAATGCTTGGTAATGTGATTGAAATTCCGATTGAATACTGATTTTAACCTTAAGATAAAAACCTTTATTAATTGACTGGAAATCCTTAATTAAAGACCTTTTAATCAACTACGAATTGGAGTCCTCACAGTGAAACTAGAGCTCAAGATGCCCACTCGGTATCGTACGAACATTGATTGGAAATTGATGATTTAATTAGTCTCTTTTCTCTCCCGAAAATAAAACTCTGTTGAAAATTAACTCTATCAGGCAAATCTCTACCTGACCAAACTCTACCAAGGAAATTTCAACCAAGAGAGAAACTCTATCATTCCTCAACTCTCCCAAAATTTTTCTCTACCACATCCGGCATTTTCTACCAATAAGCAATCTCTACCGTAGACATCTCTGCCACATCGTACTCTATCGACAAAAACTCTCCCAGGGAAATCTCCACCATGGTCAATCTCTACCGGAAAGACATCTCTACCAAGGGCAGTCTCTACCATTGTCTACATCTATATTACTGCAGTAATTAAGTAATTAAGTACTAAGTAAGTAAAAAAAGCAGTAAACAAGTAATACTGCAAAAATAAGTAAGTAATAATCTACATTACTGTAGTAAAAATGAATCTTCATCAATGGTAGAGATTGCTCTTGGTAGAGATGTCTTTCTGGTAGAGATTGACCATGGTGAAGATTTCCCTGGGAGAGTTTTTGTCGGTAGAGTAGGATGTGGTAGAGATGGGTTGGTAGAAATGTCTATGGTAGAGATTGTTTATTGATAGAGAATGCCTATGGTAGAGAAAAATTTTGGGAGAGTCAAGGAATGATAGTCTCTTCTTGGCTGATATTTCTTTGGTAGAGTTTGGTCAGGGAGAGATTTGCCTGATAGAGTAAATTTTTCGACAGAGTTGTCGCTGTGCCAAAATAAATACGAAATTTAAGGGGACCGTATGGTCTAGAAATTTGAAAAAATCGATTTTTTTTTTTTCGATATGTCGAAAGTATAGTATCTCAAGAATATACTGTGAAATTTTCATGCGGAAATTCTCAATATTACAGCTTCTACAGCCCATAACGCAGGTAGAGAGCGGTCCGCGACACGAAAACGTTCAAAGCCTTATTGGACACAAAGCCTTACGGGGATGATTTTTTAGTTTGCAAAAAAGAATGTGTTTTGCATGTTAAAAAACGTTTGTACAAACGTGCTGTTGATGCGAAAAAAAAACATGCACAAATAAAGAAAGCAACAAAGAAATTGACAGAAAAAGAAGAGGGAAAAAAGACACAGCGGAAATCGATAAATAAAACACCGAAGCGTCAACAATTGACGAATAAATTATTGCAAGAGCTGTCAACTTATTACGGTCTAGCAATTAGACGTAATTCAGATTCGACTGAAGGGATGAGAAGTGAAATATGGGCAGCATATTATCACAAAATTTCAACAGATGAAAATCCGCAACACTCGTACTGTCCTCCAGGTTCCGAATCGTGGTGCAAGTGGCGTCAAAGTGAGGCTGCAGGTACTTTAGACACCTACGAGCACCCACCTGCTCTGTGCGATGAAGCACAAGAGATATTAAAACCAATTTATGAAGAATTGACAGCAGAGACTTTATTGGAAAGGTGTATTGGCAGTAATACGCAGAACAATAACGAAAGTTTCAATGCTTGCGTGTGGCACCTTGCGCCGAAACATCTGTTTGCCGGAAAAAAAATCATTGATATTGCCACTCACATTTCCGCTTGCATATTCAATGAAGGATTTGCATCCCTATTGAAAATAATGGAGACCATGGGCATAACAATCGGGCCACAAGCGGAGCAACTAGCGCAAAACCGAGACGAGCTGCGAGTATCGAGCGCCAACCGTAGGAGCACGGACAACTCCAAAGAGGCTCGGACAGCTCGAAGAAATGAAAGGAGTGAGGAAATCTTGAATTATGAACGTTCCGAAGGAATCCTATATGGTGCCGGAATCGCGGATTAACTGTAAGTATTCAAAATTTGCTCAATTTTTGAAAATATCTGTACCTCAAACTTTAAACTCATTTATCTCGAAACGACTTTTTTCGGCACTGCGCAGGTGAAAACAAAAAAACTATTCAACCGAATCACTTGAAATTTGGATATGTTGTTCACAACATGTATGGCTATCGTCGGAACTACAATCATAATTTTATTTAAATAATTTCTTATTGTTTATACTAAAAAACTAGTGAAAAAAAAACCCGATTTTACGAATTTTTTTTCAAAAGCGCGCCATTTTGTCAATTTTTAATTTTTTCGATTTGTTCTAGTCCCGACCATAACTGCACTCTTTCTGATTAAGAATCTTCTTGAATTTTGTGTTTCAGATGAGTAGAAGTCTCGGATCGATCTTCACCGTCCGGGTCGGATTTTTCGAGAGGGTCGTCTTCAATGCCAATTATATGATAATAAACACTGTTTTTAAAATTAAAAAAAAATTTTTTTGTATACTTAATAAAGGTAGTAATAAACCCGAAAAGTTAAAACATCGATTTTTAAATTTTTTAAGGCAAAAAAAAAATCGTGAAAATAGGTGAAATTTTCGTGCTCTAGACCATACGGTCCCCTTAATCGATATGATGTCAACGAAGATTCTGTAACGTATATATGACGTGGTTTTCTGCCAAAGGTGATAACTAAATCCTGCCTGAAAATATTTCTCTCTGGAAGCAGCTACGCTCTTGTCTATCCAGCCGAAACTATTCGTTGTTCTGGTGAAACGAGAAGAATGTAGGATTTACTCGATATCTCAAAGAGAGGATCGCATTATCGACATTTCTGAAAATGACTCTTTTTCCCCGAGTTTCATATATGTATATATTTACATTTAGTGGAAAATTCCATTGAGAAATGAGACCAATGGCACAAAGAGGAGAAAACGTGTTGTATATACCACGTTGAAGCACTTTGAACGCTGCAACATTACGTATTTCGTTTGACAAAAGAGGATCAGCAGATACGAGAAACCGCACAGGTGTTTCCACGTTTTTCTATCACGAAAAAATATAAATTCGCAATATCGATCAATGTCCAAAGAGCATTACTTCTTTTTTCAAGCGATGATTCACTGTCGCTCATCAATTCGGTCAAAGATCAATAAAACCATCAAATATGTTCCATCTGCATTTTTTTTGCATATTAATATATTATTTATAGTGCAGAATCTCAAGTCCATAAAAAATAGGAATAAGAAAAAAAAATAGGTCTATTCGGCTGAAAATAACTGAAGTATGTCATTGGCGAGAAGTGTAGAAATGGGAACAGAGATAAAATTCATTACGAATGAATCTAGTATTGATCGAAAGAAAAATTTGCCCGCATCATCGACTTATGATTTAATTTCAAAGATTCTTTTTATTCGTGACGACAACTGTAAACGAAGGCTTTACCGAGTAATTTCGAAGGACGTGATCTTTGCGTCAGCAAAATAAAAATAAACGAGAAATTTGATATTTAGGATGGTCGTTGAAGTAAATAAGTGGGAAATTATCGTGCGTCTTGTAAAGTTAACAGGGTTTCCTTAGTTCGTGAAATGTACGTGGGGATTGATACATGGGATTATAACGATTTTGGGGGTTCACAATTCATGTAAATGTACACGCATACTCATAAGATGTTTTTACATCTATATAAAAATATATAAATATATACATAGCCAAATCGCAGTGGGGAAACTTAACGAGGCGTCTCGAAGGTGTTACGAGTAGTTTCCGCGTCTCTCTCCGGACTCGGACGGGAGATCGATTTAACCAAGAGCTCAGTCAGCAGTTAATTGGACGTTACGAGAGGGTGAGTAGCGCTCAGTATCAGAGAATCTCTCTGTAGTCTCGTCCATTCCGATAGAAACCAATCAGTACACTGTAACTGATGCTCCTTCAGGAATATACGTCGAAACAAGAAGATCGTATAAAAGAGATTTTTCGTCCTCACGATTAGGCCACGTGAAACCATAATTAAGGGACCAAAAACATTAGAATTCAAACACTACAATTTTTTTTTTTTACAGCAATCTTTTTCTTCAATTTGAGAAGAATTGTCGACGTTTTTTTTTCTATAGTGCGTTGCGAAAGGTCCAAACAATTTGTCACTCTATAGATTTGATCACCAACTCGACAAAAGGATGTTTCACGTGCAGATAGTCAGGATTCTCCGTTTACTGGCGAGAATTACGTTTGTATTTTTAGCCTTTCGAACGAGGCAGGGCACGATTGTGGCAATCGGCCAACTGGAATACGCGAGGGATATTTGACGATGACACTGTTCAAACACTCGTTTGTTCTCCGATTCTTCCCGACTGATCTCTGCCTTTAGCTAACTCTGTTTTGCCGCTGTGACACCGCCGATAACGTATATAATAATAACGTTTACACAAAATATACATGCATGTAAATATATGTATGTGTTTACACCCGGCACAACATATTCTCTTGCACAGTCGGCTCATCTTTGCGACAGAAACGTGGCTGTAAACGTACTCTGATTTTTTTTCCGTTCATTTTATCGATGTCAAACGATTCTCTTGTTGTGTTTCTTCGTCTGACACGTGAGTAAAGTCACTGGCAAATCATTCAACGACAGAAATTCATTTCCAAAAACCAATTCAATGAAAATTTGTTAATTAATTATTCGTAACATCAGTAGTTGAAACGAAATCTGTGGTTAATTGATACGGAATTTATTTTGTAAATAAATTAGGAACCTGAAAGAGTTTAATAAATTTATTAAAATTCGTCACACTTTGAGAAAAGTATTGGAAATAATCACGATATTTCTCGCTTTGATCTAATTAGGAATAATACATTTTTCTTCCAAACGGAGTAAATAAAGATCCAATATAACATGAACTTTTTTTTATAAATATATAAAAGGATAAATTCGACTGATTTAACTTGATCTTGGAACTTTCTTCAACAGATATTGTATTAATAACTATCGCGGTGTAATTTTCCAAGAAATTTTTTTCCAACTCGAAGACGATGAATTTTTCCACTTTTTTCTTCGTCAGCTTTTATAGTTTCCGGTATATTAATCATATAGAAATGGGATACGAGATTCAGTCGTACAAATCGATTTCCATGAACTCTACTGCAGCTGAACAAATTTATATGGAGATGAATTTATCTGATGTAAAAAAGAAGTTGATTGACGATAACACAATTTGCGTATCAAAGAAAAATCAAGATAAAAAAAAGCGTATTCCAAAAGATTTGAAATATTTATCAAATGCGATAAAATCCGGAACCAGGCAAATCGAAAGAAAATATAATAAAGTATTAATCTATGAGTTACGTCATAAGAACGAAAAAAAAACGAAGATATACTATTTATAGCGATGATATCACGTGCGACAGGAAAAGGAAAGAAAATGTGCCAGCACCATGGCCAGCAGCAGGGAAAAGGGCAAATGTGACTTAGAAAAAGAAATGAAGGATAAGGGAAGTTTTCGTCGACATTCTTGAGGGACCTTTCACCTTTTTTCGGTTGCTGATAGGGGTGAACAATATCTATACAAAGTGTCATATATGTGCTCAGACGCGTAAGCACCTTCATTAACTTTTTTTTCAAGGTCATACGTTTGACCATAAGAGAAATACATGTGAGGGTGAGATATATGTGCGATGGGGCGATGAACGGATGCGAAGAAGATCGAAGCTTTCCTTAGAGCACGAGTATGGGCTCGTGGTGGCAAAAAAAAGAAGAGAGAGGGGGAAAAAAATTGATAAAGAACCCGGAAAAAACGAGTCATTTATTTAGAAAGGAAAAAGCTTAATATGAATCATTCTCGCGAACGAGTGTTTTGCACGTTGTCGCCAAAGAATACGCAATATTAGTTGACCGTACGTAACATGATGGTTAATGTTAATAAAAAAAAATCTTATCAACTTACTGAGCTTTCCCACTGATAATTCCCATAGTTTCCTCGCTTTACGTACACGTTCGATCAATAAATAATAATCTATATATATATAAGAGCGAAATTTCGTGCCCAATACCTGTCACAATTTCAATATCGTTCGATACACGTGTGTCCACGTATATCGCGAAATTTGCACCTCCTCGGAATCGTAAATCAATTATAAAGTCACGTGTGACATATTGAATCCACGAATGTATTTCGTCGTAAATAAATGTTGGTCGCTGTTTTCCCAACAATTTTCATCGGACGGGCCAAAACCATAAAAAACATCATTGAGGAATTTTTTTATCGCGCAAATTAAAATTGGAATACGTGAAAGCAATCACATGTTCCTAATTAGCCACATTTCATTCAAGTCCAAATATAAATATTGGTCCATTATTAAATATCTAACAAGAGGTTGCTAAATTAAATTGGTAAAATCAATTGTGAGGGAGGAAAACTTGATTTTTATTAAAAAAATGATTAATCGTAGAATGGAATGGAAATTCAAAAAATTGTCGATAAAGTATGATCGAGTCTAATTTTAAATGTTCGTATGTTTCGATCCAAAGAAAAGGGCATGTATTGTATAAAGAGAGCTGCAATTTTGCATTATGAAACAAGACGGGGTTTATACTGTTTACCGATACATAATACTTGTCCTTAACAGATATTGAACCAATAAATTACAAATATCGAGTAACCGAGAGGTTCAAACCGCAGCGTTATAGAAACTCATCGTAGCTGAGGAAACAAGACGTCACAAGTAAACTCGAGATTTTACAAATCCAAGGATAAATTTATAATGGAGCCTCAGTAACTTTATATTCAAGATAACAGCCCTTCGTTTTCAGGTTATGAACTCAGTGTAGATTTAGAAGCTATAAATTTCACGGTTCATCGATCCAACCAACGGATTAATAAGAATTATTCGCTGTTGATTAATTATACGATTAAATATTCGATACTCCAACCGGCGCTCTGGTCTAGTGGCTAGCGTGCTTTCCTCTAAGCCAGAGTGTCGGGAGGTCCTCGGTTCGAATCCCAGTCCAGTAGCCTTTTCACGAGAATATATGAGCGTGACCAGTTCCAGATGTATACAGGGTGTCCCATTTTAATCTTACACCTGACTTTTCTCGGTAAATGTTGCTCGGATCAAATATTGTGTGGAACAAAACTTTCAGGGGTTGAAGGGGGACGTAAGAAAAAAAATGGTTTGTGAATTCAAAACTCAAAATGGCGGCGTTAGAATGGCCGACATGTTTTTTTTTTAGGGAAACATAACTTTTTTTCATCACCAAAAAATTTTTCAGCGCAAAACGAAAAACTTTTGTTGGAAAATTTTTTTGATCAAGTTCATAATTTTTGAGTGAGAACATCATTTTCAACTGTTTTAGAGGTATTCAGGATGTACCACGAAGAGATCTTAAACGTACCAAATGCAAGTGCGTTTGCGTGTGCGTCTGCATATGCGTCTGCAAACGCACTTGCATTTGGTACGTTTAAGATCTCTTCGTGGTACATCCTGAATACCTCTAAAACAGTTGAAAATGATGTTCTCACTCAAAAATTATGAACTTGATCAAAAAAATTGTCCAACAAAAGTTTTTCGTTTTGCGCTGAAAAATTTTTTGGTGATGAAAAAAAGTTGTTTCCCTAAAAAAAAAACATGTCGGCCATTCTAACGCCGCCATTTTGAGTTTTGGATTCACAAACCATTTTTTTTCTTACGTCCCCCTTCAACCCCTGAAAGTTTTGTTCCACACAATATTTGATCCGAGCAACATTTACCGAGAAAAGTCAGGTGTAAGATTAAAATGGGACACCCTGTATATGAGGCATACACAAATACCTGTACATGTGAATGTCATATGTATGTATATAGCTGTAGTTCATGTTTACATTCTCGGGACAAGGCGTGACGTAGCTCCGGCACCGTGAGGCGAACCCAGGATCGGCTCGATGGCACAGGTTTTCCGCAGTTTCCCTGAGCCCATGGAATCGAGTGCCATGGTGAATGTGCGAGAGAAGGGGAAGTCGGATGCGACCTCATGGAGGCCTGGTTACTGATCCGGACCAGACCCCCAGGGGGGACTGTCTACTGATCCGGGCCAACTCTGTAATAGATGAAAGCCTCTAGGCAGGGGGAAAATAAATATAAAAAAAAATATTCGATACTCCATATTTATTCATACCACGTTAATTCCCTGTAATGGAAGAGGGTTAGTTTACAATTTATAATTAAATGAAAACGACATAAAAGAAGGGGAGAGAAGTATATGGAGAAACAATATTTTATCAATAATTTTAAAATAATCGAAACACATGAATATATAAAATTAGTGATTCGAAAGGGAATCACAATAATTAGCAGTTATTTGTTTTCGTGTATTATTAAAAAACCCGAATTTTTGAAAATGTTGGTATGAATCATATAATATTAATCAATTTGTAACAATATCTCTCTACCTCCACTTTTTACACTGAGAAAATAAATTTGTTGGATCAACAAATTTCATTTTGTTCACTACAATTTTGTTGATTCAACAAAAATAATGTCATGGTAAGCGCATAAATTAAGTGGTCGAAACAATCGAAATATTTTGTTGCATCCGTTTAGTTGTGTTAACACGCTACGACATTATCTTAACTAATTAAAACTGTTGAAACAACTAAATCTGGATTTGGTCGACTAAGTATATGATTGAATCAACAAACTTAAGGTATTCCTTTCGCGGAGGCCGTATTTTTTGGACGCATAAGCAGGGCCCTCCACATTTGTTCTTAAATTAGGCTGAATTTTGTTTAAAAACGTTATAACCAATTATTAGTCCGAACTGTAAACATAAATCGAAAATTTCAGCTTAATTGTATAAATTATGAAACTTTTTGATATTTTTTGGAGAGATACAAATGTCAACAGTTAGTGTCCAGGCCTCCCGTCTTACGACGGTCGACCTATCCTTCCTCGCCCTTGCGAGCATACGGGTCGGTCTTCCATCCACTTCCGCACAAAAGCCAATCTGCCACTGGAAAGGGCGATGTGAAAAATCCTTTGGTTATCGCTGGCGGACTGAGCGATAGAGCATTTCGGCTACGCCGGGGGTTTTCCGCCGGAATCCGACAAGTCGAATTCCAACGAGAAACCCCCGACGCACTCACGGGGAACCACGGGAAGGTATGCTCCTGTGTCCCGTCCCCGGACACAAACCCAGACGATGACCTAAACGGTCATCCAACTCCCAGTTCCTCTTTTTTGTGCCATGCGTGCTAGGGCGAGGCAGCATTCATAATACGCTGCGATTTTACATGGCTTTTAATCTGCCCACAAGATATACCGAGCCCCATAACCTGAAGCGATTATGGAGCAATTGGCCGCTGTGGGCGAACAAATGTCAACAATTGCACTGTCAAGGGGAGAAGCTGGACTTATTGTATTTGGCTAAAAAAAATAGTGAAATATGAGTGAAAATATGTATAAAGTATGCAGTGACATTGGTAAAAATGTGAGCCAATTTGTAACAGGCAAAAACAAGAATAGCGTTAAAAATGTTATAAAAACTGGGAAAAGCGGTTGGTCTAGTGGATGGAGGCTCGGGCTCGCACGCCGCGGGTCCCGGGTTCGAATCCCGACCAAAACACCAATGAAAAATTGAGATTTTTTTCACGTGTTTCCACTGTAATCCCGGGTGGTTTGGACTCCACCTTTATAAAAATCATGTCCAGACCTCGCTGTGATGCCTGAGCGGTCGGTGTACGGCTCCGGGTGCCTCCCGTGGACGGTTCTCATCGTGCGGATGGTGGCCCCCTAGCCGTGTACTGGCTAGCTCATTGCATTACAGCTGAGGAGGTACCTTTCTTAAGCGCCTCTGGTAGTTGTGCTTGAGCATGCTCGCATTGCTACTCGGGGAAATTAGGTAGGTACCGGCTGTATCGGCAAGGTTTTCTGCAGTTTTCCTTCGCCCTCGGCAAATGCGATACAGTTGGGGATAAGTCGGCTGCAGCCGCACAGGGTCTTTGGAAAAGGGGGGGGGGGGGGGGCAAGCTATAAAGAGGAGGACCCTAGGCAATGGCAAATACAATTAAAAAAAAAAAAATATGTTGTAAAAACTGCCGAAAATAACATAACCTCTTGAACGTCATGGCTACGAAAAATCGTCTGCTGATCACATTCTTTCAAGTTCTATCGTGAATATGTTTTTCAAACGTCCGGTGACTCTCTGTTTTTATCGTTGCTACAGAATCTTTAGAATTTAATTTACCATAAGACAGTTTATATCAAACATCTATTATTATTTAATATATGAATTATTAAATAGAAATGTGAGCAACAGGTCATCTCCATAAAGTGTCGTGTAAATTAGACGATTTTCAAAGTTATAATTCTTTTCTAAAGGTTCGTAGCCTGGCTCGATATTTTTCCAGTGGATTGGGATGTGTTTTTACTTTTATGTACAAAAAAGTCTGACCTGGCCAAAAATCCTCTCCCCGGGGAAAAAACCTTGGACAAGTACATTTGTTGACCCCTGTTTCCATTTGTTTCCACAGAAAAAAACTACCGAAAAAAGTACAAAATTTTTAAAAATTTGACAAGATTGAGATAGGAAAAAGAAGATTGTTTCTATAAAATAACTATACTCCAAATGACAAATAGAAATGAAACACTTCACATATTTTATCGAGATCCCAAGAAAAAAAGCAACAATACCCATCGTGAGTGTCTGGCAAAAAACAGAGTCTACAAGTAAATGATCAATTTGCGCATAAAAAAAATAATTACTTTACAAAAACAGAAATGGAAAAGCCAATGATTTACGTTCAGCACTAAAATTTATAATATCAATAATAGAACAAGTATTTTATTGTCGCTTGAGGATGGAATATTTTAAAAAAAGCAAAAATTAGTTGGTTATTGAAAAAAGTCACCAATATACAAAAATAAAAATCGGTCCAAAGAACAGAGTTCAGAAAAAAAATCGGGATGAAAAAAAATTTTAAAAAAATTTCAAACGAAAAAAATTAGATTGAAACAAAAATTTCGGCCGAAGTACTTGGCGAGTTTATAACACATACAACATTACGTGAAATACATTACGTGATACAAGCTAAGCAAAAAAACTCGCCAAGTACTTCGGCCGAAATTTTTTTTTCAATCTAATTTTTTTCGTTTGAAATTTTTTCTTCAAGTTTTTTTTCATCCCGATTTTTTTTCTGGACTCTGTTCTTTTGACCGATTTTTATTTTTGTACATTGGTGACTTTTTTCAATAACCAACTAATTTTTGCTTTTATATAAAGACTCCGTCCTCAAGCGACAATAAAATACTTGTCGTATTATTGATATTATAAATTTTAGTGCTGAACGTAAATCATTGGCTTTTCCATTTCTGTTTTTGTAAAGTAATTATTTTTTTTATGCGCAAATTGATCATTTACTTGTAGACTCTGTTTTTTACCAGACACTCACGATGGGCATTGTTGCTTTTTTTCTTGGGATCTCGATAAAATATGTGAAGTTTTTCATTTCCATTTGTCATTTGGAGTATAGTTATTTTATAGAAACAATCTTCTTTTTCCTATCTCAACCTTGCCAAATTTTTAAAAATTTTGTACTTTTTTGGGTAGTTTTTTTCTGTGAAAACAAATGGAAACAGGAGTCAACAAATGTACTTGTCCAAGGTTTTTTCCCCGGGGAGGGGATTTTTGGCCAGGATATAACTTCTTTTTTTCTGAACAGCTCCAAATCCTAGAATTTTTACATGATAACAGATAATCCTTGAATATCTACGCTGACATAACCAGTAAAACCCTAGCTCAATATCAAATATGCAATGCGATGCTATAAAGAAAAAGCGAACGAACTTAGTACAACTTGCACAAACAAAACGCAGAAATTCATTTCAGTTAACACCTCACGTTTCCTGCAGTATATTGAGAAATTCGATACATATATTTGGTGCATCTCAGCAATGTGCATTTCACTAATATGAGAAAAACATGAGCAAAAGGCCAAAAATGAAACCGTATAGAAATATTTGTGGAACACTTTTTTTTTAACAAATCATATCACAATGCACACTAAAAACTTGAATGAATATTGAATCTTTACATTGTTTTCTCATGCTTTTATTTCCACTTATATCTTTTGCACAAGCCTGACCGAGCGATGCCATTACACTATTGCTGAATTTCTGATCCTTCGACTGGTTGTGAAATATGATAACAGATGATCCTTGAATATTTACGCTGACATAATCAGTAAAACCCCAGCTCAATATAAAATATGTAGTGCGATGCCAAAAAGAAAGAGCGAAGGAACTTAGCACAGCTCGCAGTAACAAAGCGGTGATCCTTGTATGCAAAGGAAATAAGGCATCTCTTGTTTCCGCAAGGAATAGCAAATGCTTCATTGCTTTAAGTTTCACCAGTTTTTTTAGATCAAATTGTCAAAGCAGAGAATCTCAGCCCAATTCACAGCTCGCAGCGCCTTCAGTATATTGGTAAATTTCTTGAAGCCGAAAAGAAAAATCGAAAGAACTGAGCACAACCTGCAGAATATTGGAAATTTTATGTTTATTTTTATAATTAAAGTATTTCATCAACAATTAATATTTTTACAGGTTTTTATTTATGAGCACATGATACATCTTGTCACAACTATTTTCATACACTCACTTTTGGAAAAAAAACACAGTCTTTTGATCTGTAAGAAAAATTTAAGTGACATGATTAAAAAAAAAATCGTTGCGTTCTAGATTGAAACTTCAACATCATTATTTGCGAGTTCACACATTTTCAGAACGTTTAACACTGATTTTTAAGGTTATGTTTGTGATATTTTCTAGCACTTATTCCGGCCACACTAATTAACAGTTTTATTCGGATTATTTTATACGGAAAAATAAAAATGATAACCTCAACGAGTGGTGAGGTTTGTTTCTATTTGGCTTTTCTGGAATCCGAAACAAAAATGATTTCACCAGCGGGTGCGAGGTTATCTTTTTTAATTTCACTGATGATTAATTCCGAGATATTAAAAAATATTATTATCACATTTCGCAATATTTATATATTACCGTTTTTTCGCACTATTTATATATTTAAACTATTTATGAATCACGATTTTTCACAATCTAAAAAACACGCGATTTACACGACTCGCACTTTACACTGTCAAAAGTCAAAACTACCGTCACACTGGTTAAACATTCAAACTTTCCGTGGTATGGGTGCAGAGTAGTCACAGGAACACGTTCAAAAACATCACTCGTGTGCACACTGGTTTACCGGTTTGGGAACACAGGGAAATGACCACACTCGTGACCAATCAGAATCTCGATAGGGACCGTGCATACCTATACACTCTCACCAGAGTGAGAATGTGTAGTCGTGTACGTACATACGTTTTATCATCACAAAAGTGCCTTTTCTCACTATTGGCGTCGCCACCAGTATGCATATACACGACTACACATTCTCACTCTGGTGAGAGTGTATAGGTATGCACGGTCCCTATAGGGACCGTGTATACCTATACACTCTCACCAGAGTGAGAATGTGTAGTCGTGTACGTACATACGTTTTATCATCACAAAAGTGCCTTTTCTCACTATTGGCGTCGCCACCAGTATGCATATACACGACTACACATTCTCACTCTGGTGAGAGTGCATAGGTATGCACGGTCCCTATAGGCACGCTGAGGCCTTTCATTGTGACATATACAGACACGTCAAATTCTTCGATGTGTTGGAATTTTTGCATAATTTTGAGCCTGTGCAAAGTTTTTTCTCAGCAAATACGGCATCAATCGTGCTGATTTAAAGCTCAATCGAAATATTTTTTCTTAATTAGTCTCCAGTTCAATTTTCAAGTCATCATCTGTCTCCTGAGCTTCGTAATTCGAGAAAATGACTTTCAGTTTTTACCCTCACCACCGAAATTTATTTTATTCAGAGATAAATATACTCTGGCGAGCCTCGGGCCAGCAGACGACAGAGCTGTCAAATGTACTTGTCCCGAGACTCTACCGAGTCTCTTGATAATTGTCAAATATTCTAGTTCGTGAAAGGAATACCTTAAAAAAACATCCGTACGTCCCGTTCAATTAAATTTTTAGTTGTGTGAATTGAATCGTATGGTCTCATGGACACAATAATTGGTTGAAGATACTAAACTATTCCAACAAACTAGATTTTGTTGTGTGAACACGTTTTGACATTATCGTAACTAAATGGATTGTCGAAAGAATTAACGAACGTTCAAGTAGCTTCTCGGTCCGGCCACGGTGTGGCGCAAAGCGCCGAGGCTCTTCTCGCATCCACAGTGGCCTCTGGACAGACATAAATTGCGGAAGTCGTATAAGATAAGACGTTCCAACCGATTCTGATCCAGAATTAAGTAGCGAACGTTTATAACTTCCATGGGTTACATTCCCGTGAAAAATTCATCGGAGTCTAATGGTGCCCTAAAGTTAGCCGTACAATTTTGAATTTTCAACTTTCTCATAATTTATATCGCTAGGTGGTCACTTGGTGGTTGTTGGTAGAGTAATTAAAATACTTGGTAAATAGTAATTTTTAATAAATAAATAATTAAAAATTTTAGCATAAAGTTAGCCGACCAATGTTTATTTTACGTAAAATTATTTAGGCGACATGCTTAATCGGTGCAGAATCACTTGGTGGTCACAAATCGACAAATCACAACTCTTGGTAGTCAGTAGTTTATTTAAAAAAGAAAAAGAAAAATGTTTAACATGCCGTTTTAACTAACTTTATGGCTAACTTTATGGTAGTGAGTCTAATGACTAACGACTCCCATGGTCAGCTGATTTCTCATCATGATTGATGAGAGACTAGTAGAATATACATTTTCGAATCGTAAGAGGTTCAATTTACATATTTGGATATCAAACAAAAAAATTTAATATCGAATTGTTTAAAAGAAATATGCGTTTTTTATTTGAATCAAATAAATAATTATTTGACTTAATGAAATAATTATTTGATTTAAATAAATATTACAGTCAGGGAAACAAAATATTTAGTTCGATTCACTGTTTTTTGTAATTTGAAATAACTGAATTATGTTTTATCACGAACTGAATGTTTTGTTCGCCCTCCGTGTCCGTAGGATTTATTGATTCAACAAAAATTTTGTTGTTTCAACAAATTTCTTTTCTCAGTGTATCTCTAACAAACTGAAAAAAGCCCCAAATCCAGTAAAAATTTCACAGAACCTTTTTAGCGACCAAATAAAAAAATGAATGTCGAAAATGAAGGTGCGTGGGCTTAAGGTCACACCTCATTGTCCTTCGACGTCTTTGAACCTCCGGTAAAAATCGTCACATATGTAACTCCAGTAGAAAATACAAGCTTGATGGAGTTTCGATATCGGATCGCGACAGGCCATCTTGACCCTTGGGAATAAAGGTAGCGAGGGTGTGTATACCTTGGACGTCGACAAAACATGTCTACTTTCGAAGGTCAGCGTCCCCGGGAACGTCTACGGCCTCGTAACTATAAAGGACGAAACCACTGTCACTTTACAAGCTTTTCCTGCCTCTTCCTTTCCCGCATTGTCTTTTTATTCCTCTCTTTCTCTCTATCTATTTATCCCATGCTCTCGTAGTGTAGTCGCGGAAAAGCTGAAACGATAATCTTGGCCACTACGTCTATTTCGTCGAGCACAAGTGCAATCCTCCCGGGAAATAAATAAAATTCATGAGAAAACGTTCTGGCGAGAATAGAACGGCGGAAATTGTCCAAGAACACGCACACTTTTATACCTATATGTATATACGTATGCATAAGTATTTCGCGTCACGTGAGTCGTTCGACATGCACTTCGTCGCGAAAACTGCAATAATAGCAAGTCCGAAATGCACGAACTAAAATAAATTCTGCGTTGGTTAAGCTGACGAGATTTCATAGTAAAAAGCTCCCCTTGAAATGCCTCAATAATAGACTTCTATGTAAATTTACTTGTAATTAAAAAACAATGTATATCTATATATGGACTGGCCAAAAGCATGGTTATCGTGAAATACACACAGAGAATTTCATCGACTATTTATCACGTACACAAAGCACGTGAAATGAATGAGAAGAAAAACAATTTCGGCATTCGTCTTTTTTCAAATTGCACTTCCGACAGAGTGCATTTTAAATGAAAAAAACAAGAGAGAAATGAGATCGCTATTTCAGAAGGACAACAAACGAATTTTTTATATCACTCTACTCTGGGACTCTGGAAAGCCCTTTTTCTTGTTTTTAATGTTGTTTTTTTTTTTCTTCAAGTTCATTAAGTTACTTCCGTTCTGTAATATTTTTTACCTGCTCATCGCAAATGTATTGAGAAAATAAAACTCCATTAAAGAGATGCTCTTTCGAGCTACGAACTTTATGAAATTAAAGTGTGATGATTTGGACGCTTGCGACTTGTAAAATGTTGACAAGTCGATCAATTCCGTAGTTAATTCGAGTTTTTTACATGTAAATTGGAAACAAAAACATACACGCTCAAATCGCCGAAGATTTTGAACAAAAAAAGCGTAATTCCGTCGAAATAATTGAGTCGGAAAAACGTTCAAGTCCAAACATCATAAAACGCCTGGAAAAACGTGTAGGAGAATTTTTTTCTCTCCGCTTCATTCCGAACGTAAATTTTACTAATGTGGCTGGTTCGGAAGAAAAACCCTTAAGCATTTTAACGCGGTTACTGCAACCGTAAAACCACAGGAAGGATAAAAAAATTCTAACTCAGCTGGATATCCGACGTACAATTGAAGATGAGATAGTACAAAAGAAGAAAAAAAAGAAAGTAATACCGAGGAGAAAATCGAACACATAGCAATATTCGTGGCTGTTTGTTCCATCGTTCTCGATTCCAGGGCTCTCACATGAATTTAGAGCTTTCAACAAATCGAGCTTAATAATAGTTTCTCTCATAGAGAGAGAGAGAGAAAGAGAGAGAGAGAGAGAGAGAGAGAGAGAGAGGTCGATCGCTCGTGCATGCCTTTCAGCTTTCGCTGATATTCCAAAAAACCAGATTTAATCGAGGACACTCGAGGAATAAAAAAGAAAACAACAACGAGAGAAAAAAAATGTAAAAGTCTTCATTCGAATCAACGTTGAATCCCTATTTTCTTTTTCTTCAATTTCTTCTTCTCTTTCTTTTTCTTGTACACCACATACACCACTTTCTTCTACACCACATACTTTCTTGTACACCATGAATATTCGATAGCGACAAGAGGCAGCGAAAAAAATAAGGCAGAAGGGAATAAACGAGACATAACGAGAGTGATACTGAGAAAAGGGGACTTTGGCGTGGACGAAAATCAATATCGTTACGCTGCTTTAAGTACAACTTGTGTACGTCAAGACGAGTTGGCTCGCAGCCCATTCGGCAAGTTTTTGTCAGAGAATTGTATTTTGTTTTTTTTTTTTTCAATATTTTCTACTAAAACTGACTTTTGTAAATGGGAAAATGGAATAAAGTTTTCATTGGTTATGAATGAAAAAATGTTCACCTCTAAATTGAAGCAGCAACAAATGCCAATTTGGCAAATTTTTCGTTACAACATAAATCGAATAAAAAATACGATGACAATTTCTGTAGTAAGAATATTGAAAGTAAAAAAATGTATTCAGTTTGAAAATATCTGTGTATTTCTTATCGATTCACTATGTATTTTTATATTCCAATATTTATTTTAAAAAAACTTACGAAAATGAATATTAAAAAGTTGAAGAATGCATTAAAACTTTTTTATAAAGTCATAAAAGTCACGATCAAAACCTATAAACTCCTATAGAATTCCACTCGATTACATGAGAAAGCAAGAATCAGCAATTGCATAACAGGAGCGTATATCTCGCGGTCGATTTGCCTGTTCAAACTCAAAGTATATACGATACCATTTCCAAGAGTTTATTTAGCAAATTGTTCGGTGTATACTTTGCCTTTGAAGGAACGTATTGCACGTTCAAGTGTTTCAAGCCAGAGAGAGTCTCTCTGACGTTCATATATTTCGTGCAAGGGATCTCTTTGCGCGAGATTTTCGCCCTTGAGCTAAACCTGAGTGATGTACTTTGGACTGTCAAGTTATGTCATCAAAATGTGCACAGGATGCTGCGAGAATTATTCGTGTCTCGAGAAATTCCGAAGGTTAAAAGAATATATCTGTATGTCTTGTTCCCATTTTTTTTTTAGCAACTTTGCCAATAATTGGTAGTGAAAAAAGAACGTTTTTCATTTAATCAACGTTAACAAAACGTGGTCAAAAATAGTCAATTGTTTCATCGTAAAATAAATAATTTGAAGGACATTTTTTGCAAATCTTTAAAAAAAAACTGTAACCATTGCAAGAAAAATTGACCTTGCTAAGTTTCATTCGAGGGGTGCATGACCGAGAGCTTTTATTTAATAATATAAACGTTTCGAGGGAAAATTCCGAGCTGTAATCATTAATCGAACTGATGGATATTATCAGGAAACATTAGAGAGGAGACTAGTGTGTACCCACGGGCCATTTCCTCTTAGAACAGTGACAGGACGAGCTATTGCAGCCATTTAATGGAAATGCGTAAGGGGATGTGAGCAAATGCAACTTGCTCGCATGCTCCAACGAATTAATTGGACCTGGGTACTGATAATGAACGAACGCTTGCAAGCTTCGCATCTCAGGCGAGAGAGAGTCTCTCGCATATGTTATTAACTCGAAATGTGTGGCGTCTGTGTTCGCACAATGCGTACTAACTTTTTGTTTAATCCTCTCTAGAGGAGACCGGGGTTAGTAGGCCAACTTTTTAGACTTTTGCTTGTAAAAAAGAAGGTAAACAACATTTAACAAAACTAATTGTTATTCTGAGCAGAGAGTATATTCCATTATCTCAGATAATTATTTCACATTTTTTATAAAATACTAAGTAGGTGATTTAATCGTTTTTTGTTGGAAATCTGTTTTTGAATCAACTTACCCCAGTAGTGGGGTACACTGAGAAAAGAAATTTGTTGATTCAACAAAATTTTTGTTGAATCAACAAATTGTGGTGAACAAAATGAAATTCGTTAACTCAACAAGAATTTGGTTAATTCAACCACTTATCTTGCTGGCTCAAATAAATATTGCTCATTACGACGAAAATATTGTTGAATCAACAAAATTTTCTGTTGAATTAACAAATTTCATTTTGTTCGCCACAATTTGTTGATTCAACAAAAAATTGGTTGAAACAACAAATTTCTTTTCTCAGTGTAAGTTGACTCAACTGTCTTCGTGGCACCACCAGGTGGCCATGTTTGAACACGGCTGCCTTTTTCTTTGTACGGTGCCTTACGATGTAAATAATTATTAACCCAGTGAATTATTGATAATTGATTGAACCCTTTTTATATATGCAAGGTAAGTTCCCATTATTTTTTTATGTAAATTTTAATTAGACGTTACCTAAGCTAGATTGTCGCAAAATTGAATTATAAGATGATGTGACAGACTAACTTTACAAAAATATTAACAATTGGTGAACCTCATTGATATTAATAATAATATTTTTTTACCGCGATTACACGTGATATTTACAAAAATGGAGACAGGCACCGTGTATAAGGGGTCAGTCCACTTTGAAAATTTCAAAAAATCGATATTTTTACTGTTTTCGAAAGTAAATACATTCAGAAATAATGTCTCAAAATTTTATGAAAATCCGAGCTCTCTAAGTATTTTTTTTTTTTACCTGAACGTCAGGACCTCATTTCGTCTACCTGAGCGTATAGCGCGCTCAAACGCGTTTTTCTCGAAACAACGTTTTCAAAATCTAGCTCCATCGTATCTCTAAAACTAATAAACCGATTCTCTTGAAATTTGAACCACATATTGTAAACATGATTAGTAACAAGATGACCCCCGATGGTTTTAAAATTTTGATTTTTACTCTTTTTTTTGTGAAAAACTGCGAAAAAAACGCATTTTTTTTTACTTTTTTCGTTTTTCATCTGCCATTTTTTTATTTTTTGATAAAACTTTATATTCGAGGGTCATTTTGTAGCTGGTGTCATACTGAATCTAATGGACATTGATTTTTTTTGTTTCAGACAAGCCGTTGCCGAATTGTGATGGAGCTACCTAGCCCGCCTATTTTTGAGGCGTTACGTTAAACTATAGTTTTTGTACTTAAAAATGAATAAAAATGAATTAAAAAAATGTTTTTTTATGTATTTCAAGACTTTATTTATCAAGCCCAACAACTTTTATATTCATATCTTTTATAAAATCCTCAAAAAAAAATCGAGATAATAGCCTTTTTTTCGTGGCTCCAAAGTGGACTGGTCCCTTAAACATATGAGACAGGGCTGCCGTCGTTTCCTCATTTCGCCACCGCGAGCGTTACAGTCAGAAAATGTTTAGCTCCATCCACGCGCACATAGCCCATTCGCTGATATTAATTAAGGTAGTTCCCCCACCAAATTGTTGAATTAAGAAATGGTTGAAATTTGGCATACGTGTTATTTAATACGTTATTCAAAAATCTGTGCAATTTTAACAAGTTTTACCATCCCGAACCCCAGATATTTATACTTGAAGTTGGCTCGACTAACACGTAACATATGGGCCATGCATGGGCAAACAGTACGTTATTAATTCTACCGTCAGAACTAAAATCAAAAAATTGATGAAAAACGAGGAGGAGCAAGAGCAGGATGTCACGAATATTGTGAAAAAACATCAAGATGATTTACCATCTAGTTTAAAAGATATAACCTTGAGAAGTACTACGGTTTTGGCCTTATATGAGATATTCTACAAACAAACGAGCGCGAGCGCAAGAGATGTAACCTTTTTTGTGTATTGGGGCATAGCCCGCCGGACAGTTTCGGCAAAAAGTTTACTCACAATGTCAGATCAAAAACACTTATAGAATAAATTTTACGACAGTAGATGATATCTGTCGTATTATCTATTGGTATCGAGTCAATATTGTGTGCTTTTTAAATTTATTTACTACGAATTATCAACCCTTTACACACATATGCAATGCACACATGATATGTAACTTTTGGTTGAGGTTGTCGCAGGGGAATTACCTTAAGAACAATTAGTGAAATAAATAAAACAAAACGGATGCCTACCAATATTTTATATTTAAGAATACAACAAATTGATATTTATCAATTTATATGAATGAAATTATTGATGATTATGAAATTAGCAAAGAGTTTGCTGGTATAGTCATATATACATGCATCACCATGTT
This sequence comes from Rhimphoctona megacephalus, assembly GCA_963989365.1. Lineage (NCBI taxonomy): Eukaryota > Metazoa > Arthropoda > Insecta > Hymenoptera > Ichneumonidae > Rhimphoctona > Rhimphoctona megacephalus. The sequence goes on from OZ022417.1 coordinate 19,896,547, forward strand.
ATAAAATAATTTTATATCGCATGAAAATGTATTTTGTTGAATGCAAACGAATTAAAAGCAACAATATTAATATAGGGTCGATTAATATATGTCCCGTCCGACTTTTTTACAAAATAAAACGCCGTATACACGAATTATAACAACAATTGAAAAAAATAATTATGCAATTCTACAGTCTAATATATGGGCTTTAATGTAGTGGATAATTTGTAACATTCAGGTAATTGACCAAGGCAGGAGGAGATCGTAAAGACTGACTACAAAATTTCGTTTAGTAGCTGAATTTTCAAAAATCTTTTTCTACTTTTGAACGACGTGTCGAAGCACATGAATGAGCGAGATGTTGCAATGAACGTAATAACAAACACGCACGTTTTTACATTCAATTGTTTGAATGTCATTGTAAGTAAGTCAGTCAGCTTAGCCCTATGATCAACTAGCCCCGGTCACCCCTATTCTATAGCTCTGTAACTATAATCGCATCGTCCAAATACTTTCTTAATTCCTGTAAGCAATAAATACGCGCTGAAATACTGTGGCATAATAATAATGCATACCCTCCTACATACTTCGAATTAATAGGCCAAAAATCATCGAAATTACATTAGCGATTTTCGTGAATAATTATTGAAATATTCGATGTAATTATTGGAGAAATCAGGAATTTAAATTCAACAATTTTTCATTACAATATTTTTCTTTTTTTCAAGTGTGTAGATCATAAAATAACAGGATTTTCTCGATAATAGTTCGAAGCACAAGATTAAGGACTATTTCACAACCACTTTCAAAGAAAAATAAGCTTAGACGAAGTGAAAATCCTCTCCTTGCTGCAAGGCAAAACCCACAAGAAAGTTGCACGATACGCGACAGAGAATCCGATTTCCAGCAAAAATTCTATAAAACTTTTCCATCTCAAATTCCAATTTTTTACGCAGAAATATTGTGCCACCGTTCCTCGTGAAATTATTTCCTATGATTGGAGAATTTTTCCCTCTCATTCGGTCTGTATCCACGTTTTTAAGGATCGATACATGCGAGCACGGATTAATTTTCAATCATTTTTTTCCCCTTTTAGCTGAGTATTCTTTTTAGTATATTTCACAACTCAATATTAGGATACGTGCAATTTCAACGTATTTATTAAAAATAAAATCTCATTCCAATTTCTTATTATTCGCGATACATTCGTAACCAAAAAGTGAAGCCCGACAAACATCTGAGTAATTTGAAATTTAGGACTCGTCTCATTTTTTATGTTCTGTGAAAATTTGGTTAACCGAACTTGGGAAAAGAGCCAACGAGGTGTGAACTTAACAGAACTCTCCTGCAAAAAAAAAAAGTAGCTTAATCTGTATTCAGGAGTGTGAAATTAACTAACCTGGAAACACAGGAAAGTTGTTACCGCAATGCTACTTTATCTTATCAACTTAAGGAAACTGGAAAGTTGCTCGACCTGCTTAATACTCATCATGTGAATTCGCGTAACTAAAATTAACTCCGTTACTGAACGAATAATTCAGTTATTATTAAAATATAAATATTTATTTTGATTTAATGATAATTCGAGTACAACCACAGTAAAATTAAAGGCGATGAATCATTTTGTGTGTTCCTGAAGAGTTGAGAAACTATTTCAACAAATGAGAAGTTACATTTTTCTCTCGTTTTTTTTATATCTGAAGTGCTTGTAGGTCGAATTTAACATATCTAGAGCCCTTTAATTGCGCATATTTTCTTTTTGAGGCGCCCGTGATATCGACCATTGTCTTTTTATTTCATAGCGATTCAACCTTTCGCTAATTAAAAGTTACCCTCCCAATTCAGGAATTCGACGAGGCGAAGCACACTCTAGAATACTGGAAACGTTTTGTACTATGAGACGAGACCGTGAACGAAAGAGAGGAAGAGAAAGACAGAAATATATATATATATATATAGAGAGAGGGGGGGGGGGGGTGGAGAGAGAGGGGGGAGGTGGAGAGAGGGGGGGGAGGTGGAGAGAGGGGGGGAGGGAGGGGAGGTGAGAGAGAGAGAGAGAGAGAAAGAAGAAAAAAGATATAGACAGGGAACGAAACGAGAGTTTCATATTATCGACCCATTCAACAATGAAAGTCCCGAGCTCGACTGACTCGCTACGCTTTTCTTCGATCTAGATATACAGGAATAACGAACGTGAACGATCTGCTGAATCGAATAAAAATGTGTTACACAATATCACACAGTAGCCTACATTTTTCGCAGAGTTGCAGCAAACAAAAAATGTCAATTAATGCTTTCGATTAACTTCGAAAATCTTTCTAATCTTCTCTAAACATAAGTACACGGATTACAAACAACCATATTTGGGAGAGCACCTTTATTGTAATCTATATTCTGTAATTTACGAATAGCAGACAAAACTGCTATTAAGTCGAGGACAAAAAATCTGTGAAGCACCGGTCGTTAAAATCGTGCGTTCGAGCCGCGTCTGACTAAACCTGACTTGTTCTACTTGCGCGTTATTCCCTCGCCGGGCCTCGCGAGATTCGCGGCTGAAATTTAACAAAAATTGGATGATATACCTAGAGCACCTATGGATAAAAGAAAAATCGATATTTCCCGGTAATGTTCAAAAGAAGGGGGTGGATTTTATACAATGAATCGTAAAATGTTTTTCAGCTTACGAATATACAGGTTTAGAGGGACCGTATAAAACGGCAC